>PVKB01003073.1:0-227556 GCA_004027205.1 Ctenodactylus gundi
ATTGCATTGGGGTTTTTCATTTCCAATAGCGCCAGTGAGGTGTGACGGACACAGGAGAAATGGCACTTCTGTAAGGTGTGCAACTTGAGAAGTGTGACGTACGTAGTAGACACTTTTAGTACCGTCACTGAGAATGTTAGCAAGTCCATCATTCACAAGTCTCATGCCTTCTATGATTAAGGCATTTGTGCCACTATCCGCACCCATGAACAATAGAGGAGCCTTGGTCCCTCCCTCGGGCTTCCGCTGGCAGCTGTGATGGGCGTGGTGCCATCAGTGTGCTTTGGTGTGTCCTGCCCTAGCACGAGCCCTAAGCATCACTCAGTATGCGGAGCGCTCTCTTGGGGCGCCTGCCACATGTGTGTCTTTCGGAACAGAGTTTTTAGAACTTTTGCCATTTTTTAATTAGAAGGTTATTTGTTGAGTATTAAAAGATTACCAGGTGTGCTCTGAAGAGCTTTCCTGTGTCATCTGGTTCTTACAAAGATTCCCTTGGCCTCCATCCTCTGACTAGGGTAGCCCAACTCATGGACTCAGTGATGGACTTTGATTTTGTATCATATCTAAAACTCCTTGTCTGGAACAACTTCACAAAGATTTTCTCCCATACTTTGAGATAATCGTAAGCTTTATAGGCTTAGATTTTATATGTAGGTGTATGATCCATTTTTCTATCTTATTTGTATTCAGTATGAGGAACGGATTGAGACTCAATTTGTAGATACGAATGTCCCATTGCTCAGCGCCGTATTTTGAAAAAGCCTGTTTATTCTCTATTTTTCGCCATTGTGCCTTAGTCAGTAACAAGTTGGTTAAAAATGTGTGGGTCTGTGTGCTGTCTTTGGAATTTGGTTGATCTATTTGACTTTGAACACCAAGATTCCATGGTTTTGGTTACTGTAGATTGGTATTACTTAAACCAGCCTACCTGTTCTTTCTCTTTTATTATTTTTAGAATTCTGTAGACTCTTCTAGTTTCATTGTGTGTATCTACGTTTTTTGGTGCAGTGCTCAGCATTAAACCCATGATTGTGTGCATACAAGGCAAGTGCGCTCTCTACTGAGTCTCCTGCACTTCATGTGAACTTTACAGTCAGCTCTGTTAGTTAAGGAAAAAAGCCTGTCAGTGTATTTCAGATTTGATTGGGATAAGTAACATCAAATAATGACTCTTTGGACTCCTGAACAAACTACATCTCTACATTTACTAGGTTGTGGTTTGTTTTCTCACTAATATTTTGTCTTCAGTATACTGATCTTTTCAGATTTTCTTAGATTTATGTGTATTTCAGATATTTTAGTAAATGTATAGATTTTTTCACTTCTTTTTTAAAGTAGATTTTTAGTTGACACAGGAATTGTACATATTTATAGGGTACATTGTTACATTTCCATACCTATTTACAATGTGTTATGATCAGATCAGGGCTATTGGCATATCTCCTTCTTCTGATATTTGTGTTTCTTGGTTTGGGGGATAGTCAAAGTCCTTCTGTTATCTATTTTGAAGTACTTAGTTGTTGTTAACCATAATTCTCCATAGAATTTTTGGCATGATTCCTCCCAGTCAATTTACCCTGTATCGTTTAACCTTTGTGTCTCTGTGCCCCCTGTTCCCCACCCCTGGAAGCCTCTGGTGAACATGATTCTATTCTCTGTTACTCTCAGATCCATCTTCTGCATGGAGCCTAGATAGAGATTTAAATCATTTGATTTCAATGATACTGTATCTTTTTATGATTTCTGTTTGGTTGACTTTATCTGTGAAGTAATAGTCTAGATTGCTCTAATAAAATATCAGGAACAAGGAAACTAGTAAATAACAAACTTATTTCTCAGAGTTTTTCGATGCTGAAAATGCAGTCAGGGTGACAGCAGATCTGATATTCAGTGAAGGCCTCACGCCTCTTGGCTGGCCTTTTACTTAGAATATTTTCAGGATTCATCTGTGTTATAGTAACTCTCCGCTGTCAGTTCATTTTTGTTCTTGGACAGTATTCTAAACCCTTCTCCCTTCATCACTGGGTGGCCTCTGCTTTGGGCTGTCATTAATAATGCTGCTGTGAACGTTCATTTACTGGCTACGGGGTGAACATGTTTTCATTTTCTTGCCCTTGGATTTGACCCTCTGAGCTCACGGGCATGGTCCTGCCACTTCTCTTCCTGTCCACGTGCTGTCCTTTCTGTCCTGTCATCACACTGTTCTCTTGATGAACTCTGGGACTGAGACCTGGTTTCGACTGTGCTCCTCTTCGTGGCTCCTCCTACCTTCCAAGTACTGGCATTACAGCACAAGCTAACACCCAGCTTTTTGTGGTGCTGCACTTGCAAGGCAAGTGCTGTAACTGCTGTGCCATTCCTCCAGCCCTGGTAGGGTCTGTCTGCTCTGTATTCCATGCTGATCCTGAACTCAGTACATAGCGCAGGCTGGCCTTGAACTCTTGGCAGTATTTCTGCCTCAGCCTCCTGAGAGTCTAGATTACAGGCATGTACCCCCGTGCCCAGTGCATGTGTCGCTGGGGAATCGAACCCAGCGTCTTTCACTTGCTGGGCAAATACTCCCACCGCTGAGCGCCGCCCCCAGCCCCGACTGCTGCTTTGACAGGCCTGCCCTGAGCACACAGTGGCCATCTTCCCACCACGCTCTACAGGAGTCCGTGTCACCAGCGCAAAGGCAGCTGTGCAAATGCACTGACTCGGAGGGCGGCGGACTAAGTCCTCAGGAGGATAAAGCCAGCAGGGACTTGGCTGTGGTGGGAATGACCTAACAGCCAGATGTGCACAGCCTCCTTCCTGACCAGCCCAGCTGAGCTTTCCAAGCTTCCTCACATTTCCTGCGGCTCATCCGCCGTGCACAGCCCGACACCGCCCCCTAGTGTCCGCAGTGGCACAGCGCGGCCCGTGAAGAGCCCTTTGCCAGCAGGACTGCGGAGACCTAGCCTTGCTGACGGCAGCGTGTGAAACTTGGTGTTTCTTTTCCCGCTACCCCAAACAAGCTGTGCTCATTGTGAAGCTTTCAAGTAGGCTTGTGAGGAGCGATTCTGAACGCCACACGGTGGACAGCCCATTTTCCGTGCGCACGAGGTGGTTACGCCAGTCCCACGAAGCCGCCTGTGTCCTCGTAGTGCCAGCGCCCTGGTTGTGCGGGTGCCGCCCTCCTTCCTAGGAGATGAGTGCCCACACGCCTGCAGCCAGCTTTCCGGTGCTGCGAACCCCACGGGCAGGACACCGCTGCAGAGTTTACCTTTCTCACCTTTGTGATCGGTAGTTTTCGAAACCCACTATCACCAGAGTCCTTGAGACGCCCAGTCCCGGTGCCACATATGGAAACACAAATGCAGACTATGCGACCCCATCCAAGTAAAGAGACTGTCCTGGGGCTGCTGATGGCAAAGGGCATGCTGAGAGACTGAGGCTGGTTGCCACCAGGGCTGGCAACTCCAAGATTGCCTCCCATCTATGCGGGGATGGGAAATTCCTCCCTGTCTGCGAAGCTCCTTGTCTCTGAGCAGACACTGTGTAGTGAAGCTTCCGTAGTGCCCGCCTGGGCTACCCCAGTGAGTTCACTACCAGCCTGAGCTATAGAATGAGACCCTGTCTTTAAAAAAATATAGAAAAAGAAAAAAATTTAAATCTTGTTGTGCATATGTACCAATTCCCCCCAGGTGAATATAATTTTTTAAATATCACAAACATGTACAAATATAATTAAAGAAAAAAGAGATGATGTAAACCAAAATGAAACAGATATTGCACCCTTTCAATGGCACAAAGCTAATTGGTATAATAGAAAGTATTAGAACCTAGTGGCCTTATATCCAGCACGATGCTCATTCAACTAAAATACTGAAGTGTAACTCTGTGTATCAGTATAGATCTAACCATGTTTCACAGCACTGCTATAGACTTATGACATGGCAATTAAGAAGGAAAGACCCCGTAGATGTTTATGTGCCTGCAGCTCTGTACTACAAAGCCCATAATTCCTTGCGGATCACTTTCTAACCCTTAGCCAAATAGGTGCTGGCTTTCACCCCCAGGGCCTCCCGGAGTCCCGCCTTATCCGGGGCGTGGCTTCGCCGGGACCCCACTCTTGGATTGTTTCGAATGGGTTGCCTTCAGCTAATGAGGTGCGGGGGCGTTGTTCCGGGGCGGGGCTCTGAGCTCTCAGGTTGAGTGCGCTCCCGAGCTCGCTTAGTCGTGGCGCGACCAGCAGGTCGTCGCTTCTGCGTCGTTCTCCAGTCTGTTTATTCTGGCCTGGGAGCCAGGCCGGACATGGCTTCGGCCACTGTGACAGCGGCAAGGCGTGCCTTCAGCAAGGCCTCTCCGCTCTTCTTGCGACGTGGCTACCAAACGGAGAGGGGCGTGTACGGCTACCCGGCGAAGAAGACCGAGAGCCGGGAGCTCCCGGGCGGCCCGGCGCGCCTCCCAGGTCTGGGACTGGCAGAGTCGCGGTGGCGGGGGAGGGAGACTCAAGGGGTCTGTCTGCCTGACTTGCAGAGGGGAGGATTTGGAAAAAGGTGCTGGGGTCATGGGATCGAGCCCTCTCCTGTGAAGGGGACACAGGGTGTAGACATGGAACCCACAGAACCTGAGTAACTCCGCTGTTCAGCCTGTGTAGCTGGCGATCTTTGGTCAAGGTTTGGGCCCCAATGTCGGTTCCACGCTCGGGTAGTCTCCCCGTCTTCCTAGATGGGACGTGGTGTTGAGCGAGTTTCTCCATTCCTTGCTGATAAACTTCTGACAATTTATCTCCTTGCGGGATACCTGCGAAGGCGGTCTCCAGGGCGGTGTGCGTGGAGAGGTGAGACCCACAAGTCCGCGCTGCTTGGAAGAGGGCAGTTGGTCCAGATGTTAGACGCCAGCGTTGCTGATCTCGGTGTTTAATCCAGCCAGTCGTTCACGTTGATTTCAGAGTTTGAAAGCCTACTTGTTGCCTAAATTTTCTTCCACTCAGAGCTGAGAGAGGGCTGACAGATCAAAGAACAGCTTGGGCAAGTCCATCTTGGAACGCTAATGTGTTTATCCCACAGTGTGTTTATCCAGGGTTACTTAGAGAGCAGGGGTGGACTCGCAGGCTGCGGCGCTACCGAAGTTGCCAGCCCTTTTGTGCCAGGCGACTGGTTTTATAGAGCATTAGTTAAAATCTTCAGCATCATGGGATGCGGGATCAAATGCAGGAAGGGTCCTTGGGAAAAGCTGTGTGTGCTCCATTTCGGGCCCGTACATATCTGGAAACGGCTAGTCTGAGTATGTGTTGTCCAGCTCCAGTGATGAATAATCTGGCTTTACTGTCTTTGGCGCCTAGCATCAGCACCTGACAGGTGTGTGTGTGTGTGGGAGGAGGGTAGTTCCTAACTCTGGAGAAATAGTGAGAGTGCACTGTGAGACAGACTGACATTGGCTAGGGTTGAGAGGACGAGTCTCACTATATACTGCTGAGTTTAGAACCGTGTTGCTGATGATTTTCATGGATTATCAGACATGAATATTGGATTTTGGAATCTATTTTCCACTCAAGTGTGAGAGACTAGATTTGAGTATTTTATTTCTGCACTAAAGTTATTAGTCAGCACAGAATAGAAGATGAATACAAACTGATTATTACAGGAAGTATCTGACAACTTCATCCAAAGATTAAGTCAGGGCTGGCGGCATAGTTTAATGATTAGAGTGCTTGCCTAGGAAACATTGAAGCCCCTGGTTTGATCCTCCAACACCACATAAGCCTGATGCACACCTGTAATCCCAGTGTTCATGAGACTGAGTCAAGAGAATTGCCGTGAGTTCCAGGCCAGCCTAGGCTACATAGTGAGTTTAAGACCAGCCTGGAGCAAGACCCTGTCTCAAAAAATAAAATAAGAATTAGATCAGATTTGAAGATCTCCGTCATCATCTAAGTAACTGACCTTTGAATCTTCCATCATGTACTGGACCTGCGGTATGTGAGTTGTTTTCTCTTCTTTTTTGTGGTGCTCAAGATCAAATGAGAGGCCTTACGCATGCCAGGCTAATGCTTTACCCCAAAGCTACACTTTCATCTCAGGAACATATAATTTAGTCAGGCACTAAGGTGATTCTCTGACAGGCCCCTGGTAAGACCCCCACACCTTGCCACTGTTGACGAATGCTAGTCATGAAGTTTGCATGTACAGGACAGATGTAACAATGCTTCTTCATTTTAGGAGATGCTAATGTGTGCTTAGTGCATAGCCACCGTGATCTTCTTTGAGGTTTTGCCTCACAACAGGAGTGAGTGTGTCTTCCAGTTAACATTCTGGTAGCTGAGTATTAGGTTGCTTGGAAAAACCCAGGCCCATGGTTCTCAATTGAAAGATTGTACCAGAATCATCTTTGGAGCTTTGGGCCGCTATGGTTTGAAAAACCTCTCTTGAGTTGATTTTATATGTAACCCCTTCCCTCACCCTTCAGCACCAAAGGTTCCCTCCACAAACACAATAGTAGTGAACTTGTCCTACTTCCATGAGGTACTTGGTGAAATCCAAAAGCTCAATGTTAAATTAAACCTGCAGGTCAAGAATATGATCTTGTGTGCTGTACTGGAAGGGGAGAGTAAAGTCAATGCTGGAAACAATTTTTTGTAGCAAGATCAGGCATAGGAATTTTGTTGTTAAGGGTAATAAATGTGTTTTCAAGTTTCTGACTTGTTAAATGGTACTTTGAATAAAACTTATGGTGAATGGAATAGCTTCTCCAAAATACGGTAGATCAGTGAGGTTTTTCTTCTGTTTCAAAAAGAATGTGACATAGCATATGTCTGTGTGTGTGTGTGTGTGTGTGTGTGTGTGTGTGTACATGAGCATGCATGATGCTGAAGATTTGAGTCCAGTGCTTTCACACTGAGCTATATCCCTAACTTTTTTTTTTTCCATTCAATTTTGAGACAGGGCCTCACTGAGTCCCTAAGTTGCCCAGACTTATCTCAAACTCAGCTACCCACACTGCTGAGATTATAGGTGTGCACCACCGTCCGAATCCTTTTGGTAGATTATTAATTATATTCTACTAGACTGGGTTAAAGAAAGGGGAGAGGAGTGTTGCATATATGACTTATTATACATTGTATTGGCCAGAACTTGGTCAATACCTGTGCATATCTGAGAGGGGGGTTGAAAAGCATCATTGTTACTACAGATGACCATAATACCAAGTAAAAATTACCTTGAGAGAAGAGATTAAATACAAAAAGCAGCTACCTCACTCTACCCCTTTGAAGCATACTAAAGTATATGTCTTAATTTAAGGGAGGAAAGATTTATTTATTTCACAGTTTCTGAAGGTTTCACATAATCTGTTCGTGAGGATCTGGCAGTGGTAGTGGAAGCACATGGCAGAGGGTGGAGAACATTGCAAACAGAAAGCCCAGTGAGTGAAGAGCAAGTCAAGAGGCAAGGCCCTGCAGCTTTCCCAGGAAGAAGTTTCTGAGAAACTTCTTCCATATAACAGTGTTTCTTTTTTAGTTCAAGCTGCTAGTTGGGCCCCTACACCCAGGGTGGGTGCCATCCCGCACTTCCTGGTCCACAAGTCAGTAACACCCACCTGAAAGTGCTGCCCTGGGCGACTCCCAGTCTCAACAAGTTGACACTGTCCCTCCAGGTCATGCCCCAGTGTCCACCCTTCCAGCCAGGCCCTATCTCCCAGCAGCACATGGTATACATAGATGTAAAACCACAACATCTGAATACATGAGGCTTTTGGAGAGTAGTCCTGAAACAAACCATAACAGCATTACTTCCCATATGTATAGTTTATTCACCTCTCTCCTCTGAATCCACCTCAGAGTCATTATTTCTGGAAAATGTGCAATCTTCCCTGTCAGGTCAGCTGTGGCTCTCTGGGGTCTACAATTTTATGACCACCACCCGTTCCATATACACACATTTAGTGTATCACAAAATACCCCTCTCATCCTTAGAAAGGAAGGAAGGAAGAAAAAAGGAAGGAAAGAAAGAGGAATCCAGAGCTGTCACTGTTTCAAACCAGTTACCAAGCTCTATTGGCGAGGAGTGGTAATAGCTGTTTGAGGTGATCGTGCCTTCTGTCCATTCCCTGGGCCTTGCCTCATGGAGTTTTCTGACCCATCATCTTCTGTGGTAATGCCTAAAGTGTGTAGTAGAGTATACCCCCCTCTGAGCTGCACACCTTCTACAGTCTGCATTATTTTGATAAAGTTAGGAGTTTGCAAGTTACTTTAAAGGCCATCAGTTACAGTTCTGGTTCCCCTCCCCACCCCCCACCCCCCCCACCCCCGGCCAGAGTTGGAATTCCCATAGCATTGCTATTTTCTCATAAACTTCCTAGGTCTGTAGTGTTTATTTCTGGTTATGTCATGAGCAAATTATTACAAAAATCTCATCTAGAAAGTTTTAAAGCCTGAAGTCAAATCCTTTATTTTTCTACTCCCATTCCCTAAGTTTAATGATATTTTCTGAATGTAGTATTGTTTATCTTGAGCTGGTCTGCATAATAGGCAGGTATGAAAATAACACTTTTTGCTTGTTCTTTAAGGCCAAATCAATTTCCACTGTCTAAAAAAAGAATACTGTTATGGTTTGGACCTAGAATGTACCCCTAAATCCTCATGAGTTCAGATGTTGTGAATTACTTACGGGTTTCGTGTGCTGGCGGGAAGTGGGTCCTGGTCAGAAGGGGCAGACCGCTGGGGCTTGACCTGGAAGCATCTACACTAGCTCTCCCCTTCCTCTCTTCACTCTGCTTTCTGACTTTCGTAGGGTAAATAGCTTTTCCTCCTGCTAGGACTCTCTCATGTGCTTCCATCCTTGCCAGCTGCCAATGAATGGACTGAGACCTGAAACTGTGAGCCAAAATAAGTCTTTCCTCCTTTAAATTGTGAATGCCAGCTACTCTGTCCCAGCAACAAGTGTGTCACTAAGATAGGTACTACACTTGAGGAAAGGTTCAGTCTACTAAAAACAGTTTCTCTAGAACCACTTCTTTTGATTTTTTTTAACTTTATTTTTCAGTACTGGGGGTCAAACTCAAAACCTGGCACATGTTAAACAAGCTTCCTACCATGCAGCTGTACCTGCAGCCCAAGGTCTGTCTCTCCTAAGCGCAGGAATTTTTCAGTGTTGCCAGGCTTTGTATTCTAGGCCCTGAGACCACAGACAGAAGGTCCCTCCTTTTAGCAGAGCTGAATTTCCCTCCATTGCTGCTTACTGAGGTGGTAGCTCCAACTTGACTTCATCGTTCTTGATTAGAAATAGCCTTCTGTATTTGCACTTTTATTTTGACAGTCATATTTGAATTTTACGTGCCCCATCATAAGACTAAGTATCAAGGGAGTAGCTACTTCATGTATTGGACAATACATTATTATTCTGCTTTTTGCTGATGAAGACAATCGGGCTTTTGGGAGTTTTCTTTAAATTCTATGTACATTTGTATGTATGGTTAATTCTTGCAATTAGAGTAGGAGATTGATGAGGCCAAGCCAAGGACATAGTTTGAATGGCTTTAGCCTTTTTCATGACACCTGCCAGTTATGCAAAGTACCGTTTTCAAGAGGAATGATTGGGTTGGTGTGATGGCTCCTGTATGTAACTTTTTGGTATTGGCAAAGCAAGTTAGAAAACATACCACACTGGAGATGGACTCACCAGAACTGACACAGTAAAGTGGGAGGAGGTGAGGCTTTCAGGGTCACAGAGCCTTCCTACTCTTCTTTGCCTTCGTTGGCCTTCTTTCTTCATGCGTTTGTCTTGGCTAAAATCAGTTTCTGCCTGGATGATTACATCACTCACCAAGACTTCCCTTATAGTAAGGCTTAAGTAAATACTGGATTTGCTTTTGGTAACCTTTTGGATGGAGGTGGTTTAACTAGTTAAAATTTGACTCACGAATTTTTTTTTTTTTTGCAGCTAGCTATTAGCAACTTGTACTTTAATCTCTGTAAACCTTAATTTACAAGTAAACTTGATATTTTTTCTTTTGATGCAGGTGATTGAATCTACTTCCTTGTATGTTAAATTTATTTATTCAAAAATCTCAATTTAAAATGTAAGTGGCGTTGCTGAGAGTATGGTTAGTGGTAGAGCATTTGCCTGGCATGTGTGAGGCCCTGGGTTCAACCACTAGCAACACACATACACATATATGTGGATAATAATAAGTACTTGCGAGGCTGGGGCAGAAGGATAGCAAGTTCAAGGTCAGACTGGGCAACTTAGTGAAACTGTGTCTCAAAATTAAAAAAAAAAAAAGAGTTGGGAATGTAGTTTGGGTCTCGTTAAGTTTCAATCCCCAGTACTGAAAATAATAGTAATAGAAATTTTAAGATAAAATGAATAGAGACAGGTTCAAGAGTGATGATTTACAGGTATAAATTTTATCACAGCAAATTTGGGACCTCTGTTATGAGATGAAATGACAGAATTTAGAGTCCATCAGAAAATGGAAGTCACCAGATTCTAAATGCTATGTAGAATGGTTACTAGCTAGTGGTTACTAGTCTTATCACTGAGCTTTGGTAGTTGAAGTAAGATCATAAGAGCATTGCATAGTGGTGACAGCCGGAGCCCCTTCTTGGGTCATAGGAGAAAAGTTAAGGGAAAATGAGTACAGTGGAGATTTTTTTAAATATCGATAATTCTAGAACACAAATACTATCCAAAAAGTGCTATATTAGCTCTTTCATTTTCTTCCTTCCTTACTCTCCTTTTTCCTTTTTTTATGAACAGGGTATCACTGTCAACCAGGCTGGCCTTGAACTTTTAGGCTCCAGGAGTCCTCCTGCTTCAGCCTCCCTATTAGCTGGGACTAGATATACATGTGTCCGCTTTTTCTTCTTTGAACTAGCCTTACACTAGCTAGACAAGTGCTCTACCCTGTGCTACATCCCCAGCCCATTCTGTGCCTTAAAAAAAAAGACATCTGTCACTCATCCCTTTTGATGTAACTGCAGGACTTCCCTTTTTAAGTTTTGTTGTATTATAATGGGTGGAACAACTGGATTCAAGACAAATATATTTGAGTTCACATTTCAGCTTCATTATCTTTGTCACTTTTTGCAAGTCACTTAACCTTTTGGGGATCACTTTTCCCTTATGTTGATAAGGACCCCTATTTCAGAGTTGTTGCAAAGATTAGGTAGTATGTTTATGAAAAAGACCCATTCCAGTGTATGTTGAAACTTGGTGTTCACTAAGCACTCACTGTGATTAGTTACTGACTTGCAGCCTTCACTCATTTCCTTCTAAGATGATTTAAGAAAGGACTAGGAGAAACCCATTATGCTTGCTATTAAAATTTGTTATTGTGATAGTTTACAAGAAAAACATCTGGTGAAATATATTTACTTGAAGAAACTATCAGGAGCAACACACTAATCCCTGCTGCCCTCCCCCGAAAGTGGGAAAGTGGGAGCTTTTAATCCTCTATTCTTTTAATCTAAATGAAGTCCTGGTACTTAAAAAAGAAGAAGAAGAAGCTATCGTGTTATAGATGGGAATGAAAGTATGTTGGAAAATGAACACAGTGGTATGGCCTAGGTTTGTCTGAGTTTACACTTCATAAAATAGTATTCTAGTATAAAGTGATTTGGCCTTTAATGTAGTTGCAAATGTTACTGAGGTGAGGTTGGGGACACCTATCTCGCTTTAATAGAGTTCTAAGGGATGCCAATTATGAAATTGCCATTCTTAGAAATATTTATAGATGTTTATAGATGTCCAGTGTTCCCATTTGCTATTGATATCTGCAGCCTTGAATGAAAATGAACCACAGATACATTATAGATTATTTTAGAGGGAGACGGCCTTAGATATTTTCTCATCAATGTGACTTAATACCTGACAGCCACAACTTTAGGGAGGAAAGATTTGTTGTAGCTCACAGCTTCAGAAGGCCACAACCCATTTCACAGGTGGGTGGTTGGGAAATGGTCAAATCACATGGTGGGTCTGGAGACAGTCTGTGGCTGGAACTAGAGCTAGAGCCAGAGCCCCTCACACTATAGCAGAACAGAGCCAAGTCTGGGAGGAAGGGTGGAACCAGTGTACACCCCTCCAAGTCAAGCCCCAAGTATCCACCCTTTCCAGCCAGGCCCCACCTCCTGGCAGAACACAGTATCCATAGGTACATGAGACTTTTGGGGGACATTCCAGATCCAAATCACAACAGAGGCTGTTATTGATGATGATAAAAATAACTATGCTGACTTTAAATTTAAATTTTGATTTTAGTTTAAGTTGCTTGGCAATGTCCTTCTTGCTGGCTAACCTAAATGTTTTTCTTGCTGAAAACAAAATTATTTAGTGCTCCGTACTACATTTGCTTATAGCAAAGAATAAAGTAATTGCTGTTGACAGATATTCCTAGCGCAGTTTGTTTTTTTTTTTTAAGCATGTTTGTATTAGCTAAGGTTATTTTTCTCAAAAGGAACTAAGTCTGGCATTTGTAACTCTCACAGCTTCCCCCACTGCTGTTGCAGGGTATATGCA
The DNA here is from genome assembly GCA_004027205.1 of Ctenodactylus gundi. NCBI lineage: Eukaryota > Metazoa > Chordata > Mammalia > Rodentia > Ctenodactylidae > Ctenodactylus > Ctenodactylus gundi. Next base: position 12,483 of record PVKB01003073.1, read on the forward strand.
GGTGAAAGGAGCTCGGTGCTAGCCAAAAGCCCACCATGGAAGACCAAATTGATCTTTCTACTGGGGATGCTGGGGCTTAGGCTTCCAACACTTACTTACCTTATGCCGTGTTCAGCCAGCCCCTCACAAAAATGAGTTCTTGGTGCTCAAAGGATGACCATACAAAATAGTGGAGATGTCTGTCTGCGTCAGCATGACAAGAGGATGAGCAGGATCTGGATCAGAGGTGCAATGAGTGACGTCTGCTCAGGCAAACTTATGAGCCGTCTTGTTGACAGAACCACTTTATTTCTAACTTTAAGCTTTTTATATTCAAGGAAAAGCAAAAGTGCATGCTTAGAGTAATATTCTTTGGTGATCTTACAGAAGTGATTTGCATATAATGAATATTATGATTCAGGTTAAAAATATAACTACTACTTAATCTACTTAGAAAACATAGTTCCTTAATACCACCCTCCCACTCACTTTCTTGTCTTATGAAAACTAGCCGTTCTAATGACCCATTATCTATGATGGAGGCATATTCCTCCTGCATAATAGAATTAATGGCCACCTTCTACCTGAATTTACTGGTCAGGAGCAGTTCCATATTCTAATTGAGTCAGAGGTCTTTCTGAACTGGATTCCCACAGATGTCAATTTCCAAAACTGGAAAGGAGGGTCATGGTAAGGTACACCTTGTTGGAATGAACATTTTCACAGGGAAAAATATACAAAGATATTTGCCCTTCTTCTCATAACAGATGTTCCAAATATTGGAAGAAATGATCACCAACTGATATGCATTCAGGATGGTTATCGTTACCTGGTGACAGACACTGGTCAAGTTCATGAGGACCTTAAACTGCCAGAAGATGAAATAGGCAAAGCAATAGAAGGAAAATATAATGCAGGTGAAGGTGTGAAGAATGTGCTAGAGCCACAAAGCCCTGAAGATAAATGGGAACATCAGGCATGAGCAAGTTGTTTAGGTCTGGATTGACTGTAAATCTAAAATTTAGTTCGAATTGTCACTAGAACTGTGACCCCCCATAAGCAACCATATATTTTTTTAAGTCATGATGGTTTTGTTTTGCAGGCTTTTGGTAGCTAAAAAAATTATTAAAACGCATGGTTCTTTTTTAGATTAATTTAGTAAGTGTCTTCCCTATAATGTTCCTGTGGTTTTCCATATGTATATACAAGAAGTCCTTTCCAACCATTGTGAAGTAGTTTTTGTTTGGTTGGTTTCTTTTCTGTTTTTTGAGCCAGAGTCTCACTCTGCAGTCCAGGCTGGTCCTGAACTCACTATGTAGCTCAGGCTGGCCTTGAACCCTCAGCAATCCTCCTGCCTCAACCTCTTGAGTGCTAGGATTAGACTAAAACTGGGAATTCTTAAATTACTTTGAATTCTTGACTTTAATTTCTTAAACTTAGGTGTATTTTTATCTAAAATTGAAAGTAAATCATGGGCAGAATATTTGAAAATTATTTAAGTATATATAATATAATTGTTCTGATTGTCTAGTGTCTTAATTTTGTTACTGATGTGAAGTATAACTAGGAAAGAGTTCTGTAAGCCGAATTACTCATTAAAGTGTTTAAGTTGACACCACTGTATTTTTGTTTAGTCTTGGGTTGTATGTATAGTATTCCTGGAATTTGAGACATTGTGACATTGTTACAAGGTTTGTGAGAGCCTTTGACTCAATAGCAATCATTATATTGGAGTGAAAGTTGGAAAAAATTTACTTTTTTGATTCATGAAAACTAATTCTGACATCTCTCCTGTTGTATTTGTGCTCAAAGGTGTTTGTTCCTATCATCTAAAGAAAAGTATATATGATACTGATCTAATCAGTGATACAAGATCCCAGAGTTTTAGTTGCTTGTTACATACTTTTAAATATGCACAGTGCTCAAGTTCAATGTAAACATTGTGTATTACACACACACACACATATATTAATAAAGTGGAAAAAATAAAAATAAATAAATCATGCCTCAGCAAACCCATTTGGGGAAAAAAAACCAAGATGCTTTTAAATGTGAAAAAGAGAATACAAAAGCACAAGAAATATTGGTCGAAGCTGTAGTTAGTTGATTTTAATAAGACATTTGCCTGTTCAAAGCATGATTAGGAATTAGGCTGAATCCTTTCCAGCATTCTGTTGAAGTATCTACTCTTCACCACTCTAGTTTTTAACTATTCTAATCTTTAATGTGGATCTTACTTTCAAGAGATTGATATTGTTACCAGAGGAAGTTTCAGAAATCTATTAATCCAGGTTGCTTGCTGGTCATTCTGGTTCCAGTTAACCACATTATGGTTCTGATTAGTGTTCATTCTAGATTAGCATGCCATGTTCTCTCTAGCTTGTCAAATATCGTATAAATGTATTTTCAACTGCAATGTGGAGATGTACAAGTTATAATAATGCATCTCTATCTCTATAATTTGAATGACAGAAACTTTTTATACATTAAATATTTTAAGTACTATATGATAAGTAAATATAGATTTAATATAAGTACATATAGATTTTAAAGATATAGGACTATTTTCTCATAAGCCGATAGATGTTTCTTTAGTACAAAATATTTCATATAGTAAAGACTTATGAATTATATTAAAGGAAGCAAGGAACATACATTGTTTTAACTTAAAAGTGTTTTCATTCTTTTTTGACAGATATTAAAAGTTAATTCCTAGTGTTATACTTTTTTGTAGCAAATGTTAAACATCACAAGTTATCATGTATAAATGTCATGTTGGTAGATCACATGATCTACCATTTCTGTCTGTACACATTTCACCAATTTGTAGACCACATTAACAGGATGAATGTTATTTCCATGAAGACTTTGTTATATGCTATTTGCTACGAAGTTGTGTACTCTCTAGCATAAATCAAATTATTAATGCTTTGACCTAGAACCTGTATCAAAAACCCAATTATGATATTTCTTTGTGTTCCCCTTCAAGGGCTGCCAGTCACTTGAACACATGGTTGCTAACCAAGCTCTTGACCTTTTTTCCCTTAGTGGTACAAATTTTTGTGCCTGTGTTTTCCATTAATTTGCAAAATTCCCGCAGCCAGATGATGGTAACTTGAACAGAAGACAATGTTTAGGCTGTAAAATTTGGGGACATGGTTTTTCATTACAACACCCCATGAGCGTGTGTATGTGCACACATAGCTTATATGTACATTTTGTTTCCAAAATTCCTCTATTGTGATTTGGATCTGGAATGTCCTCCAAAAGTCTCATGTATTTGGATGTTACATATTATCTATGGAACCATGTGCTGTTGGGAGATACGGATTGCTGGCCTGTAGATTGAATTACAGGATTATTGGAGGGGGTCTTCATGTACCTTCCACCTCTGGTAGGGGCAGAACACTGAGTCTGGATTGGGGCAGATCACTGGAATGTACCTGGAAGGATGTATCAGCTGCTTTCTGCCTTCCTTGTGGGACTAGACTTAACTTGCCTTGGCTTCCTGTTAGTGATCTCATGAGGATCTGCCTCTGCCGTGTACTTCCACTGTTGCTAGCTGTACGTGAGTAGACTGTGTGACCTTCTGAAACTATGAGCTAAAATAAACTTTTCCTTCCCTAATTTGTGGATGTCAGGTCTTGAGCCACAGCAATGAAAAAGTAACTAAGACACCTTCCAATAGCTAAAAGTTGTTGTAGTCTGGTAGTACCTCTTTAAAAAAGAAACTAATGCGGACTTTCTAAGCAAACTGAGGCATTATTTGTAAGATACAAAGATATTGCCATCAACTAAAGGGTGTGTGGAGCAACTAAGGCTCAGGAAGGAAGTAAACCAGAGCCAACTACAGGAATACTGACCTGATGTGGATCCCCCTGACTGCTGTGGCCTGTACACATACAGTACATCTAGCTAGTCCTGTGACAAGCAAAGAGGGGTGCATCGTCACTACAAAAATTAAATCCAAGGACACAGTTTGCTCTGAAATTGTTCCATGATGTTATTTGTTCCCAAAGTAGACACATGAAATTTTGAAATATGCTGACAATTTTCTCTGGGTTCTGAAAATAAAACACAATTTTTAAATGCTCAAAAATGTCTTCCTTCAGTAATAGATCTATTATCATTACTGGTTTATGATCAGATTATTTCAATAGGATGACTAGCATAGCTCAGTGGGTAAAGCACTTGCCTAGCAAGCACAAGGCCCTGAGTTCAGTTCCCCAACACCACGTAAACTGGGTGTGGTGGCTCATACCTATAATCCCAATACTTGGGAGGGTGAGGCAGGAGGATTGCTATGAGTTCAAGGCCAGTCTGGGCTACACAGTGAGTTCAGGACCTGCCTGGATTACAGAGTGAGACCCTGCTTCAAAAACAAATGAACAAACAAAAACAGAATGCTTCAACAGACTGAAGGTTAATTGAATGTGAGCATTCAAAATTTAAAATTTTTCCAAATTTAAGATTCTTCTCATGTGCAAAAAATGAAGAAAAACGTCTTTTGGCCCAACTTAATACACATCCTAGATGACTCACGTTAAGGTCACCCCTAAGTTCGCATAACTCCCCACCCCTAACTACAGTGTGCCTTTCTGTCTCTCAAGGGCCTTTATTCTGAGTATGTAACTTTTAAATTCTGCCTAATATGTCTCTAATAAAAAAAATGGTCCAAGATAATATTGGATTCAATGAAAGATAACAACATCATCCCAGTTTAAGGAGGAGTGCAGTGACTCATCTATGGCTTTATGATGGGGTTCCTTTTCATTATGTGACTGACAAGGTCTTTTTCTAGTCTATAGTTTATATAACTCCTGCATACCTGGAGTCATTAAGAAATAGGAAAATGTAACATTGACTTTGCAGTTTTACTTAGCTTTTTTAATGCAAGGTATAAAATCTAAAAGTATTTCAAATCACTGGGACAGAGAACTGCATGGGAATCTCAGCGTTTTAATAGTTCTTTCCAATTTTGGGTCTTTCCTTCTTATATTTGTCCATGTTTATTCTGGTCCTGCTTGCTTGGTTTTGGCTTGGGTTTTTTGTGCTTATTTGCTTTTTCACAGACTTTAGCTATTGTGAGATTAAACTTCAGAAAGAAAGCGTGTTTCCCCAGATTTTGAAAACTTTAATCCTGAAAACCCCTGGTAGATATGGGAAGGAGAAATGTGTTAAAACTGTCTACGGCCAGAGGGTCTTATTTGAAAGCTGATTTTTGTATTCTGCGTGCATCTCCGCAATTGCGTATATCTTCTCTTTTCCCTGATTTAGTTGATCATGGCCTTGCGAGGTTGGTGACAGCATATCGTGAGCACGGTCATAAAGCTGCCCAGATCAACCCTCTCTTTGCTGGACAAGCCCTGCTGGATACAGTGCCTGAAATCCAAGCCCTCGTGCAGAGCCTGCAGGGCCCCTTCCGTACCACAGGTAAGGTGGCTTTGTGGAGGGAAGGAGTGGTGTGTTCCTGAGGCACCCCTGTACCTATGGGAGCCAAGGCTTCCCTGTGGTGATGCGTGGGGATGCTTGTTTCATTGCTATCAGGGAGGAGCAGTCTGAGGTTCCAGAATGGCCCGAAAGGGCATGGTTCTTTTTCGTCCAAAAGCATATTGAACTCTGTTCAGAGCCCCGGGCTTTACACATGTCAAATCCATTTCATAGCCACTTTTAGAAGTAGTTGTCACATTTGTTCTATAGTCGAGGAAACACAGACTCAGAAAACCTAAGGAACTTCCAGCTTCTAGGTGCCTGAGGTCGGTGACAACCCAGATCTGCTTCCATTCCAAGGCCTGCATCCTCTCGTTTAATTTTCTTTCCTAGCCTGGAAAATTAAAAAAAAAATTAAATATGGACATCAGTCACTCATGATCCTGGGGTCCTGTCTCATGTTTATATATTTATTTGTGGCACTAGAGGTAGAGCCCAGAGCTGCATTCAGGCTTGGCAAGCACTCTGCCACTCTGCTATATTCCCAGTCCATGTGACATTTTAAAAGTTAACGTACAGTCATTAATCCAGTTCCAGAACATTTTATCACCCCAAAAGCATATCCCATACTCATTAAACAGTTGCTCCTCATCCTGCCCTCCCTCCTCTCAAGCAACTGCGAATCTATCAGTACTGCCTTTCTGCATAGATTTGTTTATTGTGGCTGTTTTGTGTAAATGGAATCTACATCATGTGGCCTGTGTTTTCAAGGGTTGCCTGTGTTGTAGCGTGAGTCAGTACATCATACCTTTATGTAGCTGAGTAATATTCCATTGTATTGGTATAACAGTTTATTCTTTTATCCACTGATGAGCATTTGGATTTTTATTTCATTGAATCCTCAAAACTACCCCCAAGATACTTTTTCTCACTTTGCAGATTAAAAAGTGAGGCAGACAGAGGTTATACAAATACAAAGCAATTTCCTTATTTTGGCACTGTGAATTGAACCTAGGTCCTTCCCACTGAGCTGTGTCTCTGACTTCTAATTTTTTTTTTATTCACAGATAGAGCCTTGCCACATCACTGTTGTCTAAGCTCAGCTCAAGCTTTGATCCTCCTTCTTCAGCCTCCCAAGTGCTAGGATTGCAGGCATACAAAATAGCCAATCAATATTAAAGATATAAACACTTTATTACAAGAAACTACCAGTAACACGAAATTCATGCTTTATAAAACCAGGACGGTGGAATTAGTCAACTGGCTGATGTCTGATGTACTGAACTAACGCTGTGTGCAAACCTCCCCTTTCTGTGGCTGACATTCTTTCTTATTTCATAGGGTTTTTGGATATGGGGAAGGACGAGGCTTCTGTTGAGGAGGTATTAGCCTATCTCAACCAAATCTACTGTGGGCCAATTTCTATTGAAACTGCCCAACTTCAGAGCCAGGAGGAGAAAGATTGGTTTGCCAGGCGATTCGAAGAGCTGATAAAGGAGACATTTACCACAGAAGAACGAAAACATCTATCAAAACTAATGCTAGAATCTCAGGTATAAAGTAGCAGTAACAATGGAATAGATCAATTCATTTGCAACAAAGACGTACAACTATTTCAGAGAATTAAGGCATCAACTCCAACTTATTCACCCTCACCCACCCCCTTTGCTTCATCAGATAATGTGGTACACACCATTTCATTTGAAGTAGAAGCAGAGTAGGTCAGTGGACATTGGAGCAATTAGTTCTCCTGCATCAATATATTTTGATGTGTTTGTCTACTTGCTTTGTAAAAGATGCAAGATCCTCGATATTTTCTTTTTTGTTTCAAAAGTGGTCACAAGCCTATGCATAGAAGATGCTCTGAACACAGATTGGTGGAACCAAATCTCCCCCAGGGACATGATCAGGAATCAACCACTCCAAGGCAAGAAGCCTCTTTGCAGTAGTTTGGATAGTATAATGTACAATGTTGGTGTCTTAGTAGCTTTTTGTCACTGTAACTCAGTACCCAACATCCATCACTTTAGAGAGGCAAGATTTATTTTAGCTGACAGTTCAGAAGGTTACAATCCATTCACAGGTGGATGGCTGGAAATGGCAGAACCACATAGTGGGGCTGGAGTCAGAGTGAGAGCTCCTCACAACATGGCAGAACAGAGCCAAGTCCGAGAGGAAGGAAGGACAGAACCAGCACACACTCCTCCTGGTCAGGGCCCAAGCATCTGTCCCTTTCAGCTACACCCCACCTCCCAACAGTATACAGTATTCATAGGTACTGAGGCTTTGGGGTGTTACTCAAGATCCAAACCATAACACTTGGTTAAATAGTACTGTAGACCTCTCTGCTGAAATTGAAGTCTTGGAAAAGGCAACAGAGATCTAAGGCCTGGCCCCTAATCTAGAACACACATCCTCCAGGGGATTCCTCTTGGGGTACTTTATTCTACCACACATGTTCTTTTCCTTGTCCCCTACTATGTCTAGGGTCCTTGTCAGAGAAAACTTGGATTGGTATGTCTTCCTCGGATATGTAGTGAAGGGGGCCCAATGGGTTCCTGGAATGATGTGGGTCTTCTTACAGCACATGTAAGCTCTCTGCCTTTTACCTGAGCGATTGTCCATCTTCTGGTAGCTGATGTGCCTAATGGGATGTTTCACAGGAGTTTGACCACTTCTTGGCCACCAAGTTTGCCACAGTGAAACGATATGGAGGTGAAGGAGCTGAAAGCATGATGGGCTTTTTCCATGAGCTGCTGAAGATGTCAGCCTACAGTGGGATGACTGATGTCATTATTGGGATGCCCCACAGAGGGAGGCTGAATCTGCTGACAGGTCTGCTGCACTTACCTCCAGAGGTAAGGTAACCTTATTTCTCGTCGGCAGTGTACAGCTGACTGTAATAGAAGGTATGGGGTGTTCTAGAGGGACAGCTGTACATATGAGTAGTTGGTACAGGAGATTCCTTAGTGAATGTATGGAACTTCATGCTGACTGATAGAAGCATTATCTGGATTAATTTCCTGTATGTTCTTATAAAGATTCTTCTTTAAGGGAAGGTAAAGCTTGGTTTGTTTCTTCAAAGATGAGGTGAATAGAGCTAAAATCAGTTCTTTGTAAGCAGTTTCTCATTTAATACCAATTGTTCAAATAAACACAAAATTTGTGCAATTTTATAGCTTTGGAAGGATACATTAGCCTTAAGACCATTAGAAAATATACTTGGTGTTAGCTGGGTGTGGTGGCTCATGCTAGTAGTCCCAACTACCTGGAAGTCTGACGCAGGAGGATCACTTGAGTCCAGGAGTTTAAGGCTAGCCTGGATGACACAGTGAGACCTCACCTCTTAAAAGTAGTGTAGTGTAGTGTAGTGTAGTGTAGTGTAGCGTAGCGTAGTGTAGTGTGTGTGTGTGTGTGTGTGTGTGTGTGTGTGTGTGTGTGTGTGTGAGTTCTGTGGGCCTCACTCACCACTACTACGCATAACTCAGTTGTTTTGATATTCAGAGATTGATAATCCATTTTCAAAAAGCAAGTACTTTGGAAATGTAGTATATTTCAGACTAGAAAAATTAACAGATAAAAACGAGTGCTTAAAGAAATGCAAAAATTCTTGGGTCAGAACTTGCATTCCTAGTATTTTCCACATAAAAACTGCAGAGATGATTATAAGGTGGCACGCTTGTAAGAAACTTGTGTGCTTACAGTGTAAGAGTGTGTATGTTACTGTTTGTAGACAGCTGCTGAAAGGTAGAGACTTGAAACGTTTGGACTGGTTGTTCGTAAATGCTTCGATTTGAGACTCAAGCTTTGTTATTCACTAGTCGAGCATCTTTAATAGCTTTCTTATTTGTTCATTTTCCAAATGAGTAATAACTGTATGTCACAGAAGACTGTGAAAAAGGAGTGGGAGAATGTATGCAGAGGTATCTTGTGGGAATTGAAAGGCATAATTCTTAGATCTTATTGGCTAAGCAATGTACAGCATCCTCTATCTAACTGAGATTAAAGTTTCTTCTATTAGTTTTCTGTTTAACAGAATTAACACAAAGGCTTTTTAGGGGAAATATAATAGGTGTATTTTTAAAAAGTTATTTGGTTCACTTCAAGGCATAATGTACCGTTTGCCACCAGTTAAACCTCTCTTAAAATGTTGATGTTTTGATTCTGAAACTTTCTAAATAGGTCAGAGTCACCTAGCAGTTAGCAGTCTGTGCCTGTCCTTAAATAATGCATTTTAATAATCATTATAAAATCATTTACATACCGTTTTTATTGTACTATTTAAGCTAACCATCTTTTCTCTAGTCTCTGTTGTGATACAGGACTTTCTTATGTTTATTCGTGATAGTTAATGTTTCGTAAAATGCGAGGCTTGAGCGAATTTCCAGAACATTCCTCTGCCACTGGAGATGTCCTCTCTCACTTGACCTCATCTGTGGACCTGGACTTTGGCACCCACCATCCCCTTCATGTGACTATGCTGCCGAATCCATCACACCTTGAAGCTGTTAACCCTGTGGCCGTCGGGAAAACTCGGGGCAGACAGCAGTCTCGCCAGGATGGGGACTACTCTCTAGATGGCTCTGCGCAGCCAGCAGACAAAGTTATTTGTCTCCAGGTACTTACAGCTTTGAGAAGAGAGGCTAGAAGTTAGGAAAACCAGGAGGAAGAGAGTCTGTGTTTGTAGATGGACAGGTGATTGAGTACATTCAAGAGGAAAGTGAGGTAAAAGTTTGGGAAAAGAACATTCAGATATGAAATCTTTTATCTTTTCTGTCTTATCTAGTCTTTTTTTTTTTTTTGGTATGAAATCTAGTTTTAAAGCAACTGACTTTAGCCTTAGCCTAGACTTTCCATTGTGGTTTTCTTTTTTTGGGCTATGAATTAGTTGATTGAATATCAACTAGCATAGCTTCTCCCTATAAAAGGACAGATATGTCCTTTGCTGTTCGGTTAAAATTAATGTAACACCAATGTGTTGATTCTTGGTTTTGTTCTTTGTTCTATTGGAATTCTGTTCAAAAAGTCCTTACCTATATATGTGGCTTCAAATGTTTTTTCTGTTTTATTTTCCATAAGTTTCATTGTTTCATTGTCTTAGCCTTTGATCCATTATGACTCATTTTAGTGCAGGGAGAGAGATATGAATCTAGTTTCATTTTTGTGCATGAATAAGTTTTCTTGGCATGATTTATTAACAGGGCTATTGTCCAGTGTATGTTTTTAGTCCCACTGTCAAAAATCTGATAGTTTAAGGTACATGGGATTGCTTTTTCTGTCTTCTGTTTTATTCCATTGGTCTGTATTCCTATTTTTGTGACAGTGCCATATTGTTTTTATTACTATAGTTTCATAGTAGAACTTGAAATCCCTGGTCGCAATGCCTCACACTTTGCTCTTGTTGCTAAGTACTGTTTTGGCTGTCTGGTTCTCTTCTCATTCCATAGAAAGTTTAGGATTATTTTTTTTGGTTCTGTGGAGAGTGCTATTGGTATTTTGATAGCAGTTGAATTAAATCTATATATTGTTTTTGGTAATATGACTATTTTGACTACATTGATTCTGCCTACCCAGAAATAGCTTAATAACTCAGAAAATTAGTTTCCAAAAAAATATGACTCAGTCTAAACATGAAAACATGAAATGAATAGACATTTCTCAAAAGAAAAAATACAAATGGTTAATAAATACATGGAAAAGGATTCAGCATCTTTAACCATTAGGGAAAATCAAATCAGAACAACTGTAATGTTCCATCTTATCCAAGTCAGATTGGCTGTCATCAAGAACACGAATAACAAATGTTGGCAAGGATGAGGGAAGTAAGGAACCCTGCTGCATTATGGATGAGAATGTAAATAGTAAACTCTCACTATGGATGTCAGTGTGGAATTTACTAAAAGTAGAAATTTCACTAGGACTAGCTATTCTTCTCCTGGTATGTTCCTAAAAGAGCTAAAGACATCATGCCATAGTGACACATGCTGATAGGTGTTTATAGCCAAGAGATTCATAGTAGCTGAACTATGGTAACAGCCTAGATGTCCATCAGTAGATGAATGGAAAGAAAATGTGGTATACGTGCAAAATGGAGTATTATATGTCCACAAAGGAAGATGAATTTGAATCATTTGTAGGAAAATGCATGGCTCTTGAGACCATAATGTTAAGTAAAACAAGCTGGAAACAGAAAGTGAAATATTGCATCATTTTCTTCATATGAAAAATTCAAAATACAAAGTGTAAAACAAGGAAAGACCATAGGAAACAGGAGTGTAGACTTTTTGGAGATGGAGATGAAACAGGGAATCAAGGGAAGGAGAGGAAAAAGGGAAACAGAACCAAAAGTGATTAAGTATGAAATACATGTGTGTCAAAACCCCAAAACAAATGTCATTATTACCTATCACAAACATACAGAAATAAGAAAGAGATAACCCAGAGACAACTGGATAGAAATGGGGTTAGGGTAAGAGAACATGTTCGTGAGGTCTGTTTTTGCGTAGTGACAATGTCACACAAAGCTTGCTAGCAGCTTAAAGAAGCTACACCAAGATGAAAATATATAGTGGATACTTGATAGGTAATAAGGAGAGGGAAGAAGAGGAGTGAGGAAGAGGGAAAGGAAGGTGGAATGAAGGGAGCCGCTTTCATTATTTCTCATCAGGGCTAACTGCTGATCCCCAACACGGAAAAATAATTTAAATAAAATAAAAGTCTTTGATATTAAGGCAAACAGTTCAGATTATTAGTACGTCTCTTTCTTTAAAATCTGCTCCACCTCCTAGTGTTTGATAATCCAGGTGTCTGAGAGATTTGGGCTGTTAGGTCATGTTTTCTCTTATGAGTATTTCTTTATATATGAGCCTCACCTACTGGGAGATAAATCTGGACATCATTAACCAAGTCTTCAGACCTCACAAAAATAGATAAATATGTAAGGCAATAGAATACTCTGCTATTATATGTATACAAATAGCATATTATCCTATTTGTGTTCATTTTTCACAAATCAGAACCTGGTACAAAGAAATGGGTATAGATTGAGCTGGACTTAATGGCATTGTGCTATTTTTAAGTAGAAATCATCACACCCGCGCCAGACATTCTCTGTCTTACACTAGAATTAAATCATGATGCTATGTTCTCATCATTCATATCTACCCAGCACCTTAAGCAGATCCTAAGGATGATTTCTGACATAAAGGTGAAACTGCCATTTTCTTGAAAATAATGTGAAACTAACTGTACTCCTTTGTCTAACTTGTGTTTCTAATGCATTTTGTCCAGCTGTATCTGCACGTGCCTTTCCTTGCTCAAGTACATAATTCTGATTTCTTGTGAGGACTAAATTGGGAGCCTGTAAAATGATGGAGGGTAAGATTTCTAGTGCTCCTTTTCTCTACCTGTCTTTTGTTGAGCTTGGTCCCTGAACTGGTGAAAATGAATTCTGTGTTGTGATCTGTGTCAACAACTACCCATATTCCTCCACCACTCTGCACAGCTATTGTATTTAAAGACCTTTACTTCCACTAAGCTTTAGCACAGCATAGTGGTCTCTCTTGATTTGAGAAGGAAATAGAATCAGCAAATGACATACACATGCTTCAGCATGAAGAATCCTTCCATGACAAAATCATTCAGTTGTTGATAGATAACTATATCCTTATCAGATGATCTAAGCTCCACTGTAACCTTTCTGGAAAGATACAATAAAGTTAAATATCTCTTCATCACTGTTTTGATATCCATTATGTCATTCCTTCCCAAGAAATCTTATAACGAGGACCCAAGGGTGGGGAGTATTCAGTTATCCAAACCCTTGACCCTGAGTTAGGCTGAGTTCACAGCCATGCCCACCACCCTGAATGCTGCCAGTCTCGCCCAAGTGAGGCCAAGTGGACTATCCACAGCATGGTGTAGGAAAGCCAATGGCTCTGGAATCTACAAGAGAATTAGAATACTAGCTTTGTACCTTCTAGCTGGGTATGCTTGCTGCTGTTATTTGGCTTTTCTGAAGGAAGATGAAGATATATTACATTACTCACAAAAAAATTCTGAGGTTTCAATGATGGCATGTGTATGTAAGTCCATTTGCCCAAGAGAAAGGTGTGGAAGGATGAGTAATGAGTAGAAAAAATAGAGATGTGATAGAAAAATCTAGTTAGTCCACATCATGTGAAATGTATGTTTCTTTTTGATCCTTGCTTTCCTCAGCTGTAGTGGACAATAGTGTCTTCCTTACCTGGCTTCTTCACATGGTTGTTGAGTAGATTAATACAGGGTAACGCAAGGTATGCTCATAATAAGCATTGGTACTTGGAAGTGTCAGGCATGCATATGTATTGGGAGGAATAGATGCAAATTTTACTTAGGTAAAGGAGTGCTTACTTTCCTAACCCAAAATACTCCACTTATATAAAAATGGCACTCTTGACATTTTTAATGGCATTTTTAAAAAATCTCCTTTCAAGAGTTCTGTCTTCATTCACATTTGGGCTTTTGCTTCTGTTGTTCTCCGAGCTACAGTGCTCAATTAACCTTAGGGGGAGCAGATCGTTGTGTGCAGTTCGGGGTTTTAGCTGTACTTTTAAATTCCCTTTTAGCATGTAGTTAAGAGAGCTCATGTTTTCTCCAAGGATCTTGTAAGATCTGTGTTGACCTCAGTGTTTCCTTTAGATGTTTTTTTAAAAATTCCCCTTCTCTACCAGTTTGTCTACCAGGTTTTGTGATGATTTTCTGAATCACAGACTTTAAGTGGTCTGGGAAGATAGCACAGTTTAGATGTCTCTAGTATTTTTTTTTCTTTGAACCCTCTTTTCACTTACATGGCCTGTTCACAAGCTACAATGCATGTTTAATTTTTTAAAATGACTACATTAAAAGACACATTGCTACTTATTCTCCTCAAAATGCTAATGCATATATTAAGCACACATTGCGTCATTCTTGCCACTGTCTGAAGCAGTCCTAGAAGTCCTCCTTGGTGAGTGTCTTTATGATGCAGAATATAGTGATTGTGACCACAGAGGGCCACCCAGCAGAAATCAGGCTCTCAAGACTTGAGGTTTCCAAACTGCTTCAGAAAGTGGAAACAGTGAGGAAGTGTGCTTGTAGCAAGGGAGAGTGTTCTGATGGAGACTAACAGCAGTGTGTTTTCCACTATAATACATTTTTAAAATTTAAACCTTTACCATATTGAGCATATACCTTGTATTTTTTCTCTCAAACTCTTTTCACTTATGTGCGAGTCACTCTTCTCTCGCACCTCTCTGCACCTCCCTCATCTTCTCACATATTCGTGATGCCACTGGAATTAGGGGATGTGGGTTTGATATTCTCTCCCCAGGGTCAAGGTGTGCGAGGAGAGAAATAGGTAAGAGTTGAGCTCTCCTCCCACCTCGTGGGCGTCACCCTGCCAGATGCCTGGAGCTCCTTTCCTCATGCACCTGTCCCAGCCCTTCTTTCTAGGGTACTGCTGTGTAAACTGGAATGTTACCTAGACTGATGCCCGTGGTGTGGAGTAGAAGCGGCCTAACTGAAGGTTGCTGCGGGATGAAAGGGGCTACTTAAGTAGCATTGGGAGGTGCTTTTGAGATGAGCCCAACTGGTCTAGGATCCTGGTTTGTTGTTGTTGTTGTTTGTTTGTTTGTTTGTTTGAGACAGGGTCTCATTCTGGAGCCCAGGCAGGTCCTGAACTCATTATGGTGCGTGGGCTGGCCTTGGACTCAGAGCAGTCCTCCTGTCTCAGCCTCCTGAGTGCTGTGATTACAGACATGTGCCACCACGCCTGGATTATGTGGGGCTGGGGAATCAAACTCGGGTACTTAGAGCTTGACTTAGTGCTTGCTAGGCAAGCACTTTAACTGCTAATCCATTCCTCCAGCCCTAGGCTCCCCTTGAGTACCTTAGCACAGGGGGTGGTGAGAACGTGAGTGTTTGTATTCCTGTTAGTATCTTGAAATGCTTTATTCCAATCTGAAAACCTGCATTTCCTGACCTCTTATGTTTCCTCTCCCTCCTCGCCCATGCCCTAGGTTCACGGCGATGCTTCGTTCTGCGGCCAAGGGATTATTCAGGAAACATTTACACTGTCTAATCTGCCACATTTCAGGATTGGTGGGAGTGTCCATTTGATTGTCAATAACCAGCTGGGCTATACCACTCCAGCAGAAAGAGGAAGGTCGTCTTTGTACTGCAGCGATATTGGTATGTGGCAGGAAAGAACAGGTGTGGCTGGCTGTGATGAGGAATTCCTAGAGAAACTTCCAGTTCCTTCGGAGCAGTGAGACTAACTGGCTATCCAGCTTGTAATTTTGGACCAAATGTGATTGGTGTCAGTAGGTGTTGCCAAGTTAACTTTTTAAAAGCCTGGATATAATTGATGGATTAATTTTTGTGGCGTTGTGCTAGGTATGGATCTCAGGGCCGGGTGTGTGCTGGGCAGCTGCTCTACCACTGAGATATATCGCCAACCCTCATTGTGATCTTCAAGATCCAAGAAAATAAGATAAGGTAGAAGAGAGAGTATTCAGTCTCAAATTGCCCAAGTGGCATTTGAACAGCCTGGTAAAAACTGAGAGCGGCACATTAGTACAACAGTAGAGTAATCTTTAAAATATTCATGTTGGTCAAAAGGATATGTTCGACCACTAAAATTGTGAAACAACCTATTTATAATAAGATGTGAGTGACTTAGAAGAGCAAGGCAGGGATTTAATGACTCATTGCTATTTCAATTACAAGGAGCTCCGAGAACAGCTAGGGGTTAGGAACTATCTCTCTATACACAGAGCAAGGCATGGATGCCTCTTCTGGTTGTCTATGTGAATGTATGAATTCTTTGTGATTACTTTGATAGAGAGTGGATCCATTCTAGAACTTCTCCTTGGAAAAAAAATAATCTTTTTCTCAGATGCATTTTAATGACCTTTTTATTTCAGAAAGATAATAGTATCAACAACCATAGAAAGTGAATCTGAACTAAGATGTACTGTGCATTGTGTAGCATTAACACTTCATATCCACTGATTCATGTACTGTGCATTGTGTAGCATTAACACTTCATATCCACTGATTCATGTAGTCTTAAGAAAACCACTAAGATGTGGAGTTACACTGAGATTCATAAATTCATCAAGGACATGCAATAAGTAACAGGACTGGGCCTTCAAAGCTTGGATTCTTAACAACCAAGCAAAATAGCCTTGAGGATATGAGTTGTCGTTCCCACAGAGGCAGTAGGTCTTGGGGAAGGGCCAGTCTTGTTCCACGTTGACTGGTCTGCTTCATCTCTGTCTCCTCCTGTTCAGGGAAGCTTGTGGGTTGTGCCATCATTCATGTCAATGGAGACAGGCCAGAGGAAGTGGTCCGGGCCACGCGACTGGCTTTTGAATATCGACGCCAATTCCACAAGGATGTTATTATTGATTTGCTATGCTACAGGCAGTGGGGCCACAATGAGTTGGATGAACCTTTCTTTACCAACCCAGTCATGTACAGAATCATCAGGTACAACCATACATCTTTGTTAATATACCCTCTGCCCTCATGATGCTTTTACAAACACAGAGATACTTTTATTTTGCAGTCTGGGTAGAACTCAAGACTTTACATATGCTAGGCAGGTGATACATCACTAAACTGGAGACACAGTTCTGTTGTTTTTTAATAGCTCTTCTTAGGTAAGGTGACCAATTTTGCTTAGGACATGGGACTTGCATTGCTAAACTGGACAGCCTTGGCAAACTGGGATGCCTTCCTATGAGTCTCAGCGGAGTTCCCCATAATCTTCAAAATCTTCATAGGTCCTCTTGACTAGAGAATGCACAACTTAATAACTCACTGAGCATATGGGAACACTGAGGTAGAGGACTTGGGCAAAGTGTAGCCTCCTCAGCGTGGCAATGGCTGGCTTGGGAACAGGACCTCTGTGAGTCATTCTGCAGACTGTAACTGTGGACTTCCTTTGATGGAAGCAACATAAGGAATTTAAAGAATGTTTAAAACTGTTGTTCAATATAGAAGCCAGTAGCCATTAAGTGGTTACTGAGAACTTCAAATGTGGCCAGTCCTGATGCAAATGTGCTGTAGGTATAATACAATACACACTAGAGTTAAAAAATGTAGTAGATGAAACAGAAATGTAAAATAGTTCAATAGTTGACATATTGATCTATGTGATATTAGAATGAAATATCTTGGATAACTTGACCTAAAATATAATAGTAAGATGAATTTCATATGTTTCTCTTTATCTTTCTAATGTGACTGCCAGAAAATTTCAAAGTAAAGATGTGGCTCGCATCTTTATTTCTGGAGGGCACCACTGATGGGAAAAGTTCATGTTGCAGAGAGGGATGTGGAACTTTGGCATTTCCTTTTTCAGGTGCTAGAGAATAAAATGTATACCCCTGTTTTTTACAGATATAAATTAGATCAGAGGAACAAGCTTTGTGACATTGAACTTGGTGACTAGTGGCAGGAGAGCACTGCTCCAGGAGGACATGAGCCTAGTTCTGGCTTAACTCAACAGTTGAATGACTTGGTGCCTAAAACATCTGTCCTGCCAACCTCTCCCTTTTTCTCAGATTAAATATGATAATATAAAAATAAATTTTAAAATATATAAACATATAGTGGCATTATTATTGTTGTTGTAATATTATATCAACGAGGCACTGATATTTATAGTTAAAGAACTATTACAGCAACTTGAAACCAAGATTGGCAACTTAGAGTTCAGAGAACTGTGTATTCATTTCTTTTTTAAACAAAGACAGTGTTAGATTGATGGGTAAAAGATGACCAGTCTTTTACTTAACTCTACAGAATTTACTATATCATAGAAAAAGTTCACTAATTATTTTACTTTAGTGTAGATGACAACTTATAAGGATAAATTTGTTTTCCCTTTCCTTGAAGAGGTTATGACTCATGTGTTACTAATTTTATTTATATACTTTATTTGTTAATTATTGAGGTGCAAGTTGCATGGTGTAAAATTCACCACAGTATTTTTTTTACTTTACCCTTTTTTGTTAGTATATATATGCAGTACACAGTGGTTACATTTAACTTGACAATTTTGCTCGCATAGATATGTTGCAACAGCTTCACGTTCAGCTCCCTGCCCCCTTTCTCACCGTTCCATCACTGACTCCCAACATCCCACTTAATTGACTCTGTTATTCATTCATACTCTGGGATTCTCGGAGAAACCATGCAATGCTTAATCTTCTAAGTTTGAGTCACTTCACTGAGCATAATGGTCTTAAATTATAACTCATTTCCCTATAAATGGTTCATTTCTATCAGCCTTTATGGCAGAATAGTACTCCATTGTGTACACATACCACATTTTTAATACGTTGGTCTATTGATGGATATTTTGGTGCCTATGATGATTTAGCTATTATAATTTGTACTGCTATATACATGGATATTCATGTATCTCTGTTAGAGCTTTTAACTCTCTTGGAAAGATACCCAGAGGAAATATTGCTGGGTCAAATGGGATATCTGTTTTCAGTTGTTTGAGGAAGCTCCATACTGCTTTGCATAGTGGTTGTACAGTTTACAGCTCCACCAGCAATGTAAAAGGGTTCCTTTTCCCCAGAACCTCACCATCTGTTGCTGTTTGAGTTCTTGATATAAGCTGTTTTCACTGGAATAAAATGGTTATCTCAATGTTGTTCTGATTTGCATTTCTGTAATGGCTAAGCATGCTGAACATTTTTTCATTCATTTGCTGGCCATTTGTACTTCTTCTGAGAACTGTCTATTCATTTTAATTGCCCACTCTTTTAACTGGGTCTTTGATTTTGATGAATCTATTTTCCTTCAGTTCTTTGTACATTCTAGTTACTAGCCTTCTGTCAGAGGTGTAGGTGGTAAAAAATTTTCCTCTTTCTGTCAGTTCTCTCTTCACTCTTCTGTTTCCTTTGCTCTGCAGAAGCTTTTTAATTTTATATGATCCCATTTATTTTTTTTCTGGGGATTATTTCTTTTTCATCAGATTTCCCATTGAGAAAGTCTTTGCCCATGCCTATATCTTCAAGAGTTTTACGTATTTTGTCCTTTTAAGAGGTTCAGAGTTCCCATTTTAATATCTAAGTCTTTGATCCATTTTGATTTGATTTGATTTTGGTACATGGTGATAGGTCTCACCACAGTGTGAAGTGCGTACATGCTTGCTTTCTCTCTCTTCCTTTCTTCCTTTCTCTTTCTTCCCTCCTTTCTCTCTCTCTCTCTCTCTCTCTCTCTCTCTCTCTCTCTCTTTCTTCCTTCCTTCTTTTCTTCCTTCCTTTTGGAGACAGGGTCTCATTCTGTAATCCAGGCTAATCCTGAATTCACCATGTAGCCCAGGCTGTCCTCAAACACATGGCACGCCTCCTGCCTTAGTCTCCCAAGATCTGAAATTCTAGTCATGCACCACTCAAGTGATAATGGGAGTTACAGTCAGGGCCTTGCACTTGCTAGGCGAGTGTTGCAACTGCTGTGCTATTCCTCCAGCCCTCTCATCAGTGTTTTAAAATGAACACTTTAGTGGTATTTAATACAGTGACGGTATTATGCAACTACTACCTCTGTTTAGTTCGAGAACATTTCCTAAGTACCTTTCAATAACAGTAACATTCTACAATGCTTTGAAGAATGATTCTCTTTCTCTTAGATTTTCACAAATCAGATTGATTTTTATTTTTCCTTTTGTCTTGGACAGAGGCCGAAAAAGCATCCCCGATACATATGCAGAGCACCTCATTGCCAGGGGACTTATGACTCAGGAGGAGGTATCTGAAATAAAAGCCTCTTACTATGCCAAGTTAAATGACCACTTGATCAACACAACCCACTACAGCCCTCCGGCCACCAACCTGCAGGCCCACTGGCAGGGCCTGGCTCAGCCAGAAGCGCGCATCACCACCTGGAGCACAGGTGTGCCCCTTGACCTCCTGCGCTTCATTGGTGTGAGGTCTGTGGAGGTGCCCACGGACCTGCAGGTGCACAGTAACCTCCTAAAAACCTATGTTCAGGTGAGGAACCCTGAAATCACCTGGTATTACTTTTATTTTGTTCAGCAAAATAATAAGCCTGTCTGGTCTTTTTGGTTGCTAATTCTTTTGTCAAATATTTATTTATTTTTATTAGGATCTAGAAACTGATCCTAGTAGTCTTTTGGTGCTTAGAGTTGATTAACTTAGATTTTTGTCTACTTTTCTTTTTCCTTCATGTAACTATTGGTGCACGTTGAACATATGTATATACAGAATACATGCTTGTTATAAAGGAAGAAATACAGAAATGTGTAATTTTTCCAACCAGTGAACAGAATATACATTAATTCTGTCATTTGGGTTAAATAAGAGGAAAAAAATAAACATATTTACCCTGGAGGTGACTATTTAGGCTCCTAAACGTGCTGAGTTTCACACATTGCCTTATATTAACCATCAGATGACAGATTTGCCTGGAATTTATAGGTTTTCTGGTAAGTGGGACCTTCTGTCGTAAACTAAGAGGGTGATGAGTTAAACATGTTCATTTTCAGCTTGGATGAAGGAACTCTGCCCTCAAAATTATATTGAACACTTCATATTTTTCTTATAGGTACAAAACTATGACTGTGTACTTATAATCTAACTTAAGAAATAGGATATTATGATTCAGGTTTCCTGAATGCACCCCCCTGGTGCCATCTTGTCTTACTTCAACCGAGAAAACCACTAACCCGAAGTACATGAGTGTTGCTGGTTTTAAACCTGTGTATAATTTCTATCACACTCCACACTGACACTTTGTTTTTATTTGAACTTACATTATTGATTTTTTTTACCATAGTCACATTAAATTTTTTGAACTCAATGCAAAAAGGATTATGAACTCTTAAAAGTTTCTTTTTCCCTCTCCTCCACTTTTCAGTCCAGAATAGAGAAAGTGAAGAACGGAACACATTTAGACTGGGCCACGGCAGAAACCCTCGCCTTGGGCTCCTTACTTGCTCAAGGTAGGATATTTCTGTTTAGGTCACAGCTGGTAGAGGATGTGCTAGACAGCATGTGTAACACGTAACTTCCGCAATTTCCGAGTTACAGCTCCTTCCTGTTGTATTTATTGACTAGTGAGGTTCTAAAACAGCAAGGACAGCGTTATCTGTTGCCAGTACAAGTCATGTTGACAGCCTGTATCAGAGTGTAGACAGTAGAGCACCTGGGAAGCACAGGACATGATGCTGGATGTATTACAAAGATATTTTTCCTCTAAAAATTGTAGTATAAACAGTGACTCTCCAGTCCTGTACAATTTCAAATTGACTGTGTGGATTTTTGAATATACAACAGGAAGATTTTAATAAGGAAAACTTATTATCCAAAAGAAAATTCTCAGAAAGAGCCAGAGTATAAGAATTTAGATAGCTGAATGTGGTGGCACACACTTGTAGTCCCAGCTACTCAGTGGTCTGAGGCAGGAAGGTCACTCGAGTCCAGGAATTCAAGGCAAACCTGGGCCACATGATGAAATGCTGTCTCAAAAAAATCATGGTTACTATGATTTATTATTAATAGTTATATTATTTACAGGGATCTGGATTTATTTTTCTTGCTTAAGGTTTTAATGTCCGTCTCAGTGGTCAAGATGTTGGCCGTGGAACTTTCAGTCAGAGGCATGCAATGGTGGTTTGTCAGAAGACTGATGACACCTACATCCCTCTGAACCACATGGACCCTAATCAGAAGGGGTTTCTGGAGGTAGGATGCTTCCATATCAACTGTAAAATCCATGTGCCAGTTCCTACTGTTATGGGACTCTCGAAGCAACTATAAACAGATGTCAGCATCTTTGGATTCAAAAAATACTTTTAACTGGTGGGTGCTGAGTAGATGATGTTGTTCGATAAATCTGGAGTGGAAATAACAGACTAGAGAATAGACTGAAACTGTTTTAATCTGGCTCTTATCTGTTTTCACATAAATATTAAATGGGTGTGCATTTTGTCAATTCAAAATTAGTATAATCTGCATATTGTAACTCATTCATTGAAGTTGGTTAAAGATGTGGGTAGTAAGCTAACATTTTCTGCCTGCTTAAAACAAAAAACAATTCATGCAGGTTGCCTTGTTCCCTGAAAAGTTTAGTGGTCAGATCCATCTGCCAGTCCATCCCTGTAGCATCTTCAGGAAAAAAGTTGAGTTTTTTAAAAATCTTTCTAACAATTAGCATAGTACCTGGCACATATTTATATAAATAAATTTATTTCTAGGTAAATTTAATGGCATGTCATATTTTCTACTCTAGCTATTTGAGACTGTAATTTTAAGTTTATTGATATTCTCTAAAAATTAGGCTTACCAAAGCAATATTTCAGAAAGATTATTTAAAGGATATATAACTCTACTTTTCTTTAAGTTAGTCTACATTCCACCCTTGGATCAGATTAAGTTGATGAACTAAATACTGAAATGCCTAATATCCTCCCCACCTCAAATGAGACTTTCATTGAATTATGATTTGATATTTTGTACCAGTTTTTTATATCATTACTCAAAAGGCTCCAATTAGATGTCTTGTGTCAGTATGAGATAAAATAAAAAACCCGTAGTTGAGGGATGTAGCTTAGTGGTACAGTGTCTGTATAGAGTACACAAGGCCTTGGTTTGATCTCCAGCACTGTGAAACAAAAGCACAACAAAAGTATCATTTATTATCTATCAGTAATACCATGGGCTTCTTAATGAAGACCCGGGGAGAAGCCCTCATTGGATTTTGGCACTGAGTGTGACTGTAATTTTCCGGGCAGTGGTTTAGTTGCTTGGTTACTGAATTCTGTGACTGGCATTGTCTTACTAAAAGTGGCTTTTTGGAGTTGTGAGCAGGCCACTGAGGTCTGCCATTCCCCAACTCCATTCTGTATCTTGATCTGTCCTGCTTCTCTTCACTTAAAATCTGTAGTTTTATGTTATATATTATGTCCATTTGTAAGCCACCTTGAATACTTTGTAGAATAAATAAAGGCATTAATAGATCAAGAAAATAATCTAAATTTGTAAGAATGTACAAAATATGATAGTCATAGGAAAATAGAGCTCCTGTACCCATTTGGGAAATTCAGAAAGAGCTTGAGAGAAGAAGCTGCATTTCAAGTGGAATTGAAAGTTGCTAGGAATTGTCTAGTCTAACAAATACAGAGAATATTCTAGGTGGGCACAAGAATACATGTGAAAGCTCTAAGGTAAGAATGTGACAGGCTCAGGAAACTACAGTTGGCTTCAGATTAGCTGGAGATAAGCCACAGGAGTAAAACTGAAGTAGCCAGTTAGGATTGCCACTGTTGTAAGTTCTGAAGACGTAAATATCACATAAAAGAGGACTTGCAGAGGAATCATGTGCAATTGTGCATATTAGAAAGAATGCTCCTGGCAGTATTCTGGAAGCCTAAGAGGCATGAGAACATAGGACAGCTGGTCCCAGTGTCCTAGGAGAAAATCATGGAGGCCCGAATTAGGGCATTGTAGTCCCGATGGCAGATGGAGCCAGATGAGAGGACTCTTCAGAAAATGAAGGTGGTACGACTTAGTGGTAGAGGTGGGCGGTGTAAAGAAGACTGATGCAGGTTGTGTGCTGGCTTCTAGACTTAGCCATCTAGGGGATGATCGTGATACCCACCCAAACAGAGAATAAAGGAGAAGGAACAATTTTGGCCAACAAAGATGATGAATTCTTTTTGTTTGTTTTTTACATTTGACATTGGGGAAATTGAATGGTATAGAAGTTTCTGTCAGACAATTAGATGTGCACATCTGAAGCTAATAAGGATTCTGGTACAGAGATCTATTTGGAAAGCAATGAGGGCGTAGATGTGTCTGACACCACAAGGGGAGGAAAATCTCCCCAGGAAAGCAGAATAAGAAGAGGACCAAAGACAAGGTCCTGGGGAAAACAGCACATAAAAGGCAGGCAGAAAACATTTCACAGAAAAACATCAGAAAGGCAGGAGGAGAAACAGAAGTCACCATGTCATTGTATTTAAGGAGGGAGGAGCCATATGAAAGGAAAAATAAAATAATGTGCCCATTGCACTTAGCAACTAGAAAGTGGAGTGACCTCATGTTGAGCTATTTTCTTGGAGTGATAAGAGCAGAAACTAGATTCTGCAGATGGTGCATGGCTTAGGCTGGTTTGACTTACAATTATTTATGATGGTATAAATAAAATGATACTATGTGTATAAATATAAATTATATTATAAAATATAATAGTATAAATATAGTTCAGTTGGAATTATACTTTGAATATTGAATTTTGGTCTCTTTCTGGGGTAATGGCACATCAGAATGAATGTTAGAGTAATGGGTTCTAATCAGAAGTACAGTGCTCTCTCAGAATGCTGGACAGTGGCAGCAAGCCACATCTCCCAACTAGACGCAGGATCATAAGGGAAAAAGCAGCATTCTTCAGTGTACTGTTTTGCACTCTTAAGTAAGATGCTTGGTGAGTTAAACATAGTAAATGCACTTTTAACTTAAAATACTTTCAACTTATCGTGGGACATGACTCATCACAATTTAAGGAGCATCTGTATTTACTTGAAGTGTAAATAGAAGTTAAGAGGTGAAGGCATGTCGATTAGATTAGTTTTCTAAAAGTTGGTCTAAAAGAAAGCAATAGTTAAGCAGGAATCCAAGTCAGGGGGATGTTTCTTTATGTTTATATGCAGAGGGGATTAAAAAATCAATGAGAAAAAATTCAGAAAGGAGGAGTGAGATGGTACAGTCAGGTCCCTGATGAAGCAGAAAGCAGAGATGAATTCAAAATAAGTATGTCAGCCTCGGGTAGGAACGGAGATGAGGGAAGTAGGGAGGACAGGCAGAGATGCAGGTAAAGGGCTGGTCCAAACTCCATTTACAACACCCATTCCAACTGGATGAAAGGGGCAGATGCTTGGGGTTTGACTTGAAAAGATTGTGTCAACTTGTTGAAATTTAGGGGTGTTCA
Source organism: Ctenodactylus gundi (assembly GCA_004027205.1). Classification (NCBI taxonomy): domain Eukaryota; kingdom Metazoa; phylum Chordata; class Mammalia; order Rodentia; family Ctenodactylidae; genus Ctenodactylus; species Ctenodactylus gundi. Next base: position 37,884 of record PVKB01003073.1, read on the forward strand.
GCATAGAGCTTTTAATAACAAATGTATTATTGACTTGTGGGCCAGGAAGTGAAGGAGGAAGTAAAGGAAGGAAGAAAAAACATGGTTACAGCTTATCCCTGGGAAAGCTCTTGCCTGTCCTTAGTCTCCAGACATCTACTCGCGCCTCATTTACTTGACTTTCTGTCTGCCTTGCTGTCTTACTTATTTTTTCATTGCTGTGACAGAAAACCCAACATCCATAACTTCATGGAGGAAAATTTTATTTTAACTCACCATTTCACAAGGTCACAGTCTATTCGTAGGCATGCTGCTAGAAATGGTGGTCTGGGGCCAAAGCTGGAGCAAGAGAGAGAGAGAGATCCTCATAGCGTGGCTGAACAGACAGAGCTAAGTTGGAAAGGCATGGCAGGACCAGCACATGCCCCTCTAGGTCAAACCCCAAGCCTCAGCCCCTTCCAGCAAGGCCCACCTCTTAAAAGTACAAAGTATCCATAAGTACATGAGGCTTTTGAAGACACTGCCAATCCAAACCACAGCGCAAGCCTTGAACAGCCCATCTCCTTCTCTTCTACCTGCCATGTGCTTCTACCATTGCCAGCTGCCCCCGTGTCTACTATGACCTTTTGAAACTGTCAAGCTAAAATAAATCTTTCCTCCCTGAATTTGTGGATGTTGGATATTCTGTCCCAGCAACAAGTAAGTAAATAAAACAATATGTCACAAAATTTTATAGTTTCACCTTTTTCTTGAGTTGTACATTTTTCCTGCATTTTTAAAAATAAAGGCTTTAGTGAGACATGACGCATAAAATTCAACCTTTCCATATGTAAATTTATCAGTTTTGAGTATATTCACAGAAGTGCACAATGATCACCACCATCTAATTTGGGAATGCTTTTATCACCCTAATCAACTCCATATCTCTTAGAAGCTACTCCCCATTCCACTCTTCCTCCAATCTGGACAACCAGTAATCTTTTTTTGCTTTTTTGATGCACCTATTTTGATCATTTCATATAAATGGAATAATAGGACATTGGGGTCTTTCCTGACTGTATTCTTTTACTTGGCATGATGTTTTCAAGATACATCCATACTGTGGCATGTGTCAGAAGTATTCTATAAAGATGTAAATTTTAACATATATTTTAATTTGAAACAAAAATATTTTAAAACATTTGGCATATAATACAAAGAAAGTTTTTCTCATCATAAACCATTTGAGAGCAAGTCTCCAACCTGGTACCTGCAAGGTTCCTTCTTATGAAAAGAAAAAAACCTCCTTCTCCATCACTCCTTACAACCATCTAAATAAGAAAATTCATACTGACATGCTACTGTAGTTCAGAATTGCATTGCACTTAACTGTCATGTCTTGCCAACATGAGAGATTTTGTTTTCTTTCTTTAATCTTAATATAACATGATTGTTCTTGAGACTTATGCAGATAGGATGTTAGATTGATGAACTTTATTTGGTAACTTTTCTATATTTGTTTTATGACATTAAAAATTTTTGCAAGACAATTTTCCTCAGATCCAAAAGTGGAACATCTAAGTATATTGCTTATCATAAAAAACCTTTTAATACCCACATTCCAAGTTGTGTTGTGGGCCAGGAAGTGAAGGAGGGATAATCACCCTGGGTGTGGGCAGCCCAGCTGGCAGCTTGAACTAAGTAAAGGAAGGAAGAATTATTGTTACAGCTTCTTCCTGGGAAAGCTCTGCCCTTTCCCTAAGTTTTCAGACATCCACTCACTTCTCACTTAACTTGGCTTTCTGTCTGCAATGCCATGAACAGCTCTCCAGGCTCTGCCATGTAATCCATCACTGCCAGCTGCCCAGAATGGACTGTGTGAGATGTTTTGAAATTGTGAGCTAAAATAAATTTTTCCTCCCTTAAGTTGTAGATGTTGGAAATGATTAAGTAAATCATTAAGCAAGGTTCCTCTTTTGAGGTCTGAAGAGATGAAATGTTTTACCGTTGTGACCCCTGTTGTAAATCCCCATGTATTCAGTGTTTGGTTCTCTTCTTTGGAATTAGGTTAGCAACAGCCCCCTGTCGGAAGAGGCTGTCTTGGGATTTGAGTATGGGATGAGCATTGAAAGCCCAAAGTTACTGCCCATCTGGGAAGCTCAGTTCGGTGATTTCTTCAACGGAGCCCAGATCATCTTTGACACATTCATCTCTGGAGGTTGGTGTCAGCATGTAGGTGGGTAATGGATGCATGGCCTCTTGGGACCAAGTGAATGAAAAGACTAGTTGCCACTTCTGAGAATCCTGTGTGCCACAGCATCTCTGGAGAGGTAGGGTGTCACCCTGCTATCTCCACTGGCACATGGGAAGAGCATTCTGGATCCCTGTCAGAAGAAGGGCTGGGTGCTCTCACATACTATGTGGGGTCACCTCCTGTCTCCTGGGGAATTTGCCTGGCTGTGGGGAGCTCTGCTGCACCTGCCAGCTCTCGGCTGTTTGACGTCGTCTTAGGTGACTAACTGTAGCATGTGTAACCAGAGGCAATGGTGACACAATAAAGCTGTTCCAGAAGTCATGGAGCCCTTGGAAATCTTGTCCTCCAACCCAGGTTCCTCAAGTATCTAAAAGTTTCGAAATTAATACCTGCTTACTCTAAAAATTCAGTTATATGAATGCTAGGAAAAGTGTCTCTAATTACCCAGGCCCTTAACCCTATTTTCTGGGAGTCTGTACCAGTAGACTTTAGATATACACCTCATATCTTTCCTATAGTTGTGCTTCTTTGTAAATTTTTAGTTCTGAGGATGAGAAGTACCCAAAGAGCCTAGACTTTTGGCATATCCAGAGACTATTCTAAAGGGTCCATTGTCCCTCCATGAGAACAGTGGCCCATGTTGTCAGCTGTTCTGTAAGGAAGAAGGAGCTGCTCGTTCTTGTGGGAACTGGGCCTGTGGTGATCAGTGATGCACACTGTCTGTGAAGCTAGAAAACTCACCTTGAGTTTGTTGTCTACTCACTAAGGCCTAGAGCACGTGCCAAGCTACGTCTGCACCCAGCAAAGTGGACGTTTCTCCCCCATGCATGGTGTGACAATGCTAGGAGAATGCACGTAATAAAATCAGTATGGGGTGGGGGGCGGGGCTTAAGCTGCCAACTAATGTTTGTTTCACTTTCCAAGTTCAGTCAGACTGTTGGGCTGCTGCTCCACAGAGCTCTTACTCCCTGTGTGTGCCTTCCAGGGGAGGCCAAGTGGCTCCTGCAGAGCGGCATTGTTATCCTCCTTCCCCATGGCTATGACGGGGCAGGCCCAGACCACTCATCCTGCCGATTAGAGAGGTTTTTGCAGGTAAGTTGGATGCCTCTGGAGTCCCAAGAAACACTTTCCTGCTTTCTTAGTGCTTTGGAATAGAATTACCTCCTATTGGTGGCATCTGTACAGCTTAGACTGTGAGAAACTGTGGTGTTTGAATCAAACAGGTTTAATGCAATATTTTTGCCTCAAACTTACCAGACTCACAGTTTCAGCCCTAGTAGTGTAGCTCAGTGGTCAAGCACTTTGCCTGGTTTGTATGTTTCTGGGTTCAACCTCCAGCACTGCAGAAAAATTAATAACTAAATAATGATTCCCCTGTGGCCAAAAGCAGTGATTCCTGCATCAGACTGATCATTACAATCCACTAGGGAGCTTTTTTTATAAACAGATGTAGATACAAAGATCAGTCCCAGGTGTTGGAGAAATGGCACAGAGGTTAAAGCACTTGCCTTGTAAGTGCAAAACCCCGAGTTCGATTCCCAGCACCACATAAAACTGAACGTGGTGGCACAAACAAACAAACAAAAAAAAAATCAGTCCTAGATCTCAGATTCTCAGGAGTAGGACATAGGAATCTATATTTTAACTTTAAAAGACTACTTTTTCAAAGGAAGATAGTATTTTCATAAAATGATCCATGATCCACACTCATTAAAATGTTTTAGATATTGTCCCCAAAATAACTATTGTTAGAATTTCTGAAAATCGTGACAAATAGCTGATTAGGGAAGTGAAGCCAGGTAAGGATGAGAGAAGAGACGTGGAAGGAGTGATCGGCAGTGAGCAGGCAGTAAGATCAGTGGGGTGGAGGTCTGAATGAGGTCGAAGGATGGCTGAAGACCAAGTATTAAAAGGAGTGAGCTGGAAATGAAGGAAGTGATGGTCCAAGAGTAGAATGCACAAAAGGTGCGTGGAGAGAGTCCCGTTGAGTATAGCAGGGCTTTGCCACATGCCATCTTTTGTCTGGATGTCTGTGTTTCTCCAGAATTTGTGTGCTGAAACCCTAATCCCGAAGTGTGACATAAGAGGTAGGGCTCTTGAGAGAGAGGTGATTAAATCAAGAAGGTAGAGCCCTCATGAATGGAATTAGTGACCTTGTGAGAGAGGTCCCATGTTGCTAGGTGGATTTTTATGATTTTTGTCAAGTCAGTTTCTTTCCCATCATTGCTCTTGGAATAGGGTTGGGAGCCATGTTGCAAGATTTCCATCGTATTGGGTTTTCCTGAGATTTGATTTTCTTAATCTCAATTTTCTTAACCTTGTTTGCTAGCTGCTTTTGATTTTGTTTTTGTCTTAAAACATATACACATACAATAATTTTGCTTATTTCATAAAGGAGAGTGACATTCTGATAGTGCTTTATTTCCTACCATGATAACCCCCCAGGAATCAGAATTTGTGTTTTGAAAAAACGTCCTCCTAGATGACTCCTGCAATCAGCTATGTCTGAGAACACCTAACAAAAAGCTAGATGGCACAAAATTGGACCAATCAACAGTCATTTGAGCTCTCTTTTGATTAGTACTTAACAAGTTGTGAATTATCCTATTTTTTTAATAATGGCAATGAATATCTTTTAGTGACTGAGAACACATATGTTTTTCTTTGGCTAACATGTTGTCTTTAGGATTAAAATAAATGATGTGCACGTTTCTCTCCTTTCTGTTTCTCTCCCAGCTGTGTGACAGCGTAGAAGAGGGTGTAGATGGGGACACAGTGAACATGTTTGTCGTAAACCCGACGACTCCTGCACAGTATTTCCACTTGCTTAGAAGACAAATGGTGCGGAACTTCAGAAAACCCCTCATTGTTGCCTCTCCCAAGATACTGCTCAGATTCCCTGTAAGTAGCGAAAGCTAGTTTATAAGACTTTCTCTTTTTGCATTTTTTTAAAGTGCTGGGGATGGAACCCAGAGCCAAGGCACTACAATTGAGCTACATCCCCAGGTCCTTTGGTAATTTTTTATTACATTTTTCTTATTGTCTGTATCTAATTATGTCTAAATTACAGAGAAACTTTTTAGTTTTAATTGATTGCTGTTTTCATTTTTTTAACCATCAACAAATAATTGAAAATAGCTTTCTGTCTTAGTCACTTAAGGGAGGAAAGACTTTTGTTAGTTCATGATTTCAGAAGGTTTTGGGACCTGCAGTGGTGAAAGGCTGTCGTGGAAGGCTTAATCAGACTAAAGCTTTTCACAGTGCAGTGGTCAAAAAAAGAATAAAGGATGAAGCTAATGAGAGAGAGATTTCCTACAGGTCAAGCTGCAGATATCCACCTCCTCCAGTCAGGCCATAATTCTTAACAGCACACAAAATCATTGGGTTGACCCACTGACACAGTGAACTCCCACCATAAAATCACTTTCCAAATACACGAGGCTTTCTTCAGATCCAAACTATTAACTCCTTCCATTTTTATTTTAATGGCAGACATTGATAGCAGATATTACCACACTGACATCCTAATCTGAGAAAAGAGAATTTAAATTTATTTATTTATTTGAAAAAATGTTTTGAGACAGGGTCTTACTCTGTAGTCCAGGTTGGTCCTGAACTCACTATGTAGACCAGGCTGGTCTTGGGCTCATGGCAGTTCTCCTGCCTCAGCCTCCCGCGTGTTGGGATTTCAGGCATGTACTACTACGCCCGTCTTTATGTGGTACTGGGAAATTGAACTCAGGGCCTTGTGCTGGCAAGGCAAGTGCTTTAACTGCTGTGCCATTCCTTCATCTCCAAGAAGAAAAAGTTTTAAAGTACAAATGATCTAAGCCCTTCTTTACCAAAAATATTACTAGAGATTGAACCTAGGACCTGAAACATCCTAGACACACACTTTACTCTTGAGCAGAGTCTGCAGATTATTTTTCTCTTTAATGCTTTATCAAGCTAAACTATTTTAACAAGCATCAATATATTAACAGTATAGTTTATTGTTTTCTGAAAGAATATATTTCTTCTTGGGTTACCTGTTTGATGTTAAGTGCACAGTATATTTTTTCAAATCACAAAAAATACTGGTGCTCAGATGGGAGCATGCTAGATAATAAATATTAATAATCATATATTTATCCCATCTCTATAATTATTTTTAATTTCAGATGAGCATTTTAATTATCACTAGCATTTTTAAGCTGCATTTTCTCAATGTGATTGCTGAGGTGAAATAAGATATTTAGAATTTGGCTGCTCCAGAATAACTTTTGCTGCTCCCAGAGGTAGCACAGTACGTATCTGGAATTGGAGGGTGTTGAGGAAAGCTTCAGGTAATTTGCCTCCTAGTACTAAGCAGTCCCTGGAATTCTGCAGAAATAAGGAGATCCTCGTTCTCAGAGTTGGCACTTCCATGGCACTAGAGTGAGAGTGCCACTGAAGTTCTGCATTCTAGGTACTGCTTTTATTTCATGCCAGCTCCGGCTGTGGGAATCAATGTCAAGAAAAAACACTTAAAATAGTTTCCATCAGTGGCAGCAATTCATTTGTGTGGTCTACTTATTCTCTCCCACCCAGTGTTCTTCGCACCCTCAAAATATCACAGAACATTCCAGAAAGGCTAGTCCAGTCCTTCCAACACAGTTTTTCTAGTGAAACTCTTTTAATGCAGTTATTTTGAAGCAATAATGATAAAGAGGCCAAGTCAAAATATGAAATGACTATAATTTATTTCTAAAAATATATACAGATACATTTACATATGTATCTGTGTATGGAGTCTTTTTTTTCCTTCTTTCTCTCTTTTTTCTTTCTTAATTTCTTTCCTTCTTTCTGTCTTTTTTTCTTTCTATCTTGTGTATGTGCTGCTGGGGAAGGAACTCAGGATCTCGCAGATAGTAGGTAAGAGATTTAACACTAAACTACATCTTCAATTCTTGACCCATCTTTCACTGTATTTCCAAGATTGTCTCTTGTTCCTCAAGTCATAACTATAAAAGGTTATGTGAACTAAATATAGGTACATGATTAAATATTATGTATACATGCTGTACTCAATAATACAAATGTTATTATTGAGGGTTTTTTTTTTCAATTTGAAACAGAATAAGAGAACATATTTTGGCCCTAATATTCTGCCCCTCTTCCCAAGTCTAATATATAAAGTATCAAATAAGAGAGGCCTTCAGATACCTTCCTTAAGCATGTAAATCCTTTTACTAATTGAAAATAAGTATGACCACTGTTAAATTCTTATTTATTTCTGAAAATTGAGTTATTGAAACAATTAACCTGTTGGAATACAAACTTTTCGTTCAATAGCCTATTTAGAGTTTATTTTTTTCCACACAAAAACTTGAAACATATGGTTTGTCAGTTGGTTCCTAAGTTCCACACCACTTTCCACCTGACTCTGGACCTTGGCTTCTTTAGATTTTTACACCAGGAAGTGGAGGCTGACAATGTCTACAACTTAGAACAGGGAAAGATCTCCTCTCTCACATGGTACTTAGTAATAAGAACAGCTGAGTATGTAATTTTTGTTCTCTAGGTTATATTACACTTGTCTTACTTTCCTAATGCTGGGAAATAATACCCAACACCAACAACTTGAAGGAAGAGAGGGTTATATTAGACATAGGAAATCTATTCACCATATGTGAACAGGAAGCAGAACAGAGTAAAGACCAGGAAAGTATCCTTCTGGCCACACCCTCAGTGGCCTGTTTTTTCCAACCAAACCCCAACTCCTAACAGCACATACAATTATTAATGAACCCACTGGATCCAATTAACTTACTGTTTTACTTACATACTCATTGCTGGGACAAACAAACAAAATCCACGACAGCCACAATTTAAGGGAGGAAAGATTTATTTAGCTCATAATTTCAGAAGGTAACACACAATCCATTCGTGGGCAGCTGACAATGATGGAAGCACATGATGGAGGCTGGAGAGCTGCTCACGTCATTGCATACAGGCCATGTGAAACGGGAGCAAATTGATGTCTGGAAACTCAGGCAAGAACAGTTCTTTCTGGAAGAAACTGTAACAGTGCTTCTCACTTCCTTCCTTTAAATACTTACAGCTGCTAGTTGAGCCCCCCTACACACACACCCAGGATGGGTGCTTCTCCATGGCTTCCTGGCTCGCAAGTCAATAATACACACCTGAAAACTCTGCCCTCAATGCCACTCACATCTCAACAATTTGACACAATCCCTCCAGGTCAAGCCCCAAGCGTCTTCCTCTTCTAGCCAGGCCCCACTTCCCAACAGCACACAGTTCCACAGTTACCCCACAATACCCAAGTACATGCAAACCATAGCATCCCAATAATCCAGTCACTTACCAAATACATGAGGCTTTTGAGGGATATTCCAGATCCAAACCATAACATTCCATTCTTGGTACCCAAAAGGTTCATGTTCACCTCATTATGCAAAATGTATTTGTCCATGTCTAAGAGTAACGGGAGGGTTTTTTTTTTTTTTTTTTACACTTCCAGCATTGCTGAAATGTCTTACTTCAATGTCTCCACAGAGAATCAAGGCAAGCTTAATTGTGAGTGCTTGTGAAAAATCAAAGAAAAGTTAAACACTTCTGATATACAGTGACACAGGATAAACATTACCATTCCAAAAGGGAGGAATAGGAAGATAGAAAACAGCCAGACCAAAACAAGACCAAACCCTTCAGATCAAACACCAAATCCTTTATCTTTGGGTCCAGCACCTAAGACAAGTTGTGGAAAGATACTAACTCCAAAAGGCTGGAGTGGCCTGGTCCCTCAGGCCTTGCCTGATGTAGCTGTGATAGCCCCTCTCTTAGAGTAACTCACTCACTGCCTGAGGCTTTCTTCATTCCTAGAGTCATCATTGTACCTTTGGCTTCATTTTCACAGCATCATGCACTGCCCTCTCAGAGGCATACTGGCTGGCCTCTAAGGCCTTCTTCTGAAATCTGAATGGAAGTCTCCATGATCCCATAATTCTAGTGTTCTGAATGCTTGTTAAACTTGCATTATCTGTATGATGCCAGTGTCTCCTGCCAGCTCAAGCAGTAGCCTACTCCCCTTGTACCATGGCCATTGACACCTCTAATTGATTAGATTCCTGATCTCCTTGGTGAAAACACTTTCCTAGGAGGCCCTTCAGGGTGCCCTAAGGCTTTCTTCTCAAAACAAAGTCTTTTAGTTAAAATCTTGGTTTTGTGAAGGGTGCTGGTGGTGCTGATTTCTGAGATGCCTTCAATACATCCTTCTGATTATCAAGATGCAAATTTTTTGGCTTCTTTTATGCTCCAACTTTGTGGTTTGTTTCTGGAAAAACTAAAAACTTTCCACATCTGTTTTTAGCTCTGCTGTTTTCTTCTGATTCTCTGTGTGGAGCTGGCTAAAAGTAGCAAGCAGTTCCCAAGTGACAGTCTAAATGTTGGGCTGCTTTGAAATTTCATCTGCCAGGTTAATTAGTCTACCACTTTTAATCTCAGTTTCCGGCCAAACTCTCATAGGAGCTTGTTGGCCATAGTGAAACGCACATGGTTCTGTTTCACTTGCTGGTAGAATCCCCCTTCCTATCTAAAACCTCTTGAACTTGGCCTTTATAAAATCTGTTACTGTTAGCATTCTAATCTTCAGAGCTGTGACTGAAATCTTCCATCAAACCCAGTTTATGCCATTCTAGAGCTTCTCTGGCTAGTATCTCAAAACCTTTCTAATTTCTTTCCAAAAGTGACTAAATTACATGGTCAGATACAGTCGTAGCAATGACACCACTACTCATGCCAAGTTCTGCTGTAGTTCCTGTCAAGTATGAGTTTTTGACTCAGTCTGAGGGGCTCAGGAGGCCTTGATTCCAGGAGTTGGAAGAAAAGACAAGTAACTAAGAGGAGAATTGACATGCTTGACTCCAGAACTGCCTTTATGATGGCACAGGTATTTTGTACACAAGTGAACAAAGGTGGCACTGAACCCAGAGTGACTTTTCTGTGTTGATAGTATGCTACCTGACTGTGGGGCAGTTTTGTGCCTGCATTGCAGACTACTTAGTCTTTCTGGCCACATACCTGCCTCCATCCTGATTGTACTGAACTCCTCCATTTTGTTATCCCTGTTCTTTCCAGTTACTTTCTTATTGCTGAAACATAATAACCAAAACTCACAACTGAAAGGAAGAGTGGTTTATTTTACATCATGTCTCAGAAGTCCCTGCTCATTCATGATTGGCCAGCAACAGTGGAAGAGCATGGTGGAGGACCAAGGAGGGCTTAGGTACAGGAAATTGGGGACAGAAAGCACAGGAGAGCAAAGGGTGGAGCTTGGACAAGAGCGTACCCTCAGGGCCAGGCATCCACTGGCCCATTCCTCCAAGTAGCTCCCACCTGGGAACAGCACATAAAATCACCAATGGATTAGCATGCTTGATCCAGTCAGTCTACCTCTCACATACATAGGACTTGTGGGGGACATTCCAGACCCATACCATAACAGCAGCATCAATGTGACTGCTCCACAGTGGCCTCATCATGTGCCCACTTTGGAAAAGGGTATGGGAACTCTGACCAGATGAAAGCAAAAATAATGAAATCCCCCAATTGACTTCATCAGATACCTACCAGTCTTTGCAACCAGTACCTATTTGCCTCTCCAGTGTTTATTTTTTAAATTGAGCTAATTGATAAAATTTATGTTAATCAGAGAAATAGACATATTTCTAGAATATTGTTCCTAGTTTTACTGACTAGATAGGTTTTTCTTATAAATTAAGTCAACAAAAACCTCAAAACAGAAATAATTGCCCTGCTTTAGCTGTTTTGATTTGCAGCATGATTCTATAAAATATTTTAATTCCAAAAACTAGAGCAAATTTTTATTAATAATACAATTGTGTGATCCAAGTGAAATTGTAATTTTAAAAATGTTGTTGTAGCATACCTATTATGGCATAAACAAAGTACTATCTTACACAATTTTAGTATGAGGTATACAGAACTAATATTTTTCAGAAAGTTAACGTATTTATTAGTGTATGTACATCATTGCAGTGCTAGGCTAGATCTGGATGCTATTTTCTCATAAAGATCCCTCTTTTCTAGTATTTGGTTCATGTATGTCTTTTTTTCTCTTATAGGCAGCTGTATCAACTCTTGAAGAAATGGCACCAGGAACAACCTTCAGACCCGTCATTGGTGATTCATCTGTAGATCCAAAAAAGTAATTTGATGTAGTTCTTCAGTTCCATACTTTGGGATAAAAGTTTAGTGGGAAAATTAGTTTCTATTAAGGACTCCAAAGTGACAGAAATGTTCCATCCTGGCAGTAGTGTTTGGAGTCAGTGGAGTAGAAGTTAAACTTTGCACATACTGCTAAAGAGTGGTGGCTGAGGTGCTGTAGATGACCGTGCCCAGCCACCGTCACCACACCAGCTTCATCAGCAGGCACTGAACTCCATAGTCTTCTGACATATTCAGTTGCCCCATTTTTCTCCCTGACAGTGTTAAGACTCTTGTGTTCTGCTGTGGCAAACACTTCTATGCCCTGGTGAAGCAAAGAGAATCTTTGGGAGCCAAGAAGCATGACTTCGCCATCATTCGAGTAGAAGAACTCTGCCCTTTCCCATTGGATTCCTTACAACAAGAGATGAGCAAATACAAGCATGTTAAAGGTAAAGTGTTGTCTTGTGAGGGTTCTTTGCTTTTCAGATATCTGAAACTTATTCAGACTATTTCAGATGAAAGAGGTGGGGGGAACAGTGAGAGTTACTGGAAAATCGAATCTCATGCAATCAGATGAGAGGAAACAGAACTAGAGCCTGTGCCTGCATGTCTCTTTTGGCGTTGCTCTCACTTCTGCTGATTTCATTTAAAACAACCAATTTCTTGAGAGTTTGGTGAAAATTATATTATACTATTGTTTATGAGAAATGCAGTTAATCATAAGTGACAGGCTTTTAAAAAACAATTGGGGTAGAAAGTTGGATGTCTGTATGCAGCAATTTTTTCAAAATCGATCATTGACCTAAATATAAATCATAAATCTACAATATCTTTATGACTTTTTGTTAAATACTTTTAAGTTATGATACATTCCATAAAAGAAAATTCAAACTCTTAAAATGAAAAACTTTTGCATTGTGAAAATCTCGATAATGAAGATAAAAAAACAAACCGTCTAGGAGTAAATACTTAAAATACATATCTGATATAGGACAGTCTACAATGTTTTAAAGAGCTCTTAAAACTCAGTAGTAAAAACAAATAATTGTCTTTTTTGAAAATGTTCTAAAGCTTTGAAATGTACTTTCCCAAAGAAGTGAATGGCAAATAAACACTTGAAAAGATACGCAATAGTATTAGTGGTAGAAGACATGAAAATTAAGCCAATAGAAGATATGGCTGTATACCTACGAGAGTGGCTGAAACTAAAAATAAACAAAGCACTAGACTGGTGATATCAGGTACAGAGGGAGAAGAAAAGCAATGGAACCTTCACTCAATAATGGAGTGTCTTAGCTACTTTTTCCTTGCTGTAACTCAATACCAGGCATATGCAAATTAAGGGAGGAAAGGTTTATTTTGGCTCACAGTTTCCAAAGGTCACAGTCCATTCGTGGGCAGCTGGCAACAGTAAAAGCACATGGCAGGGGCAGAGGTGGAGGCAGCTCCTCATGACATTGTAAAAAGGAAGCCAAGTCTTGTCAAGTCGAATAACAGGAAATATATTCTTCCACGTCCTCTCCTGTGATCAGCCCCTTCTGGATACAGTCTCAGTGTTCCACCACTTCCCAGTGTGGTTCAAATCCACCACATGCCTGTAATCCAATCTACACACCTGCAGTCCACCCCTTCAGACCAGGCCCCAATCTCCCAACAGCACATGGTTCCACAGACAGTCCATAACATCCAAATACATGAGGCTTGTGGGGGACATTCCAGATCCAAACCACAACAGTACCCATGTATGTATTTGTTAAAAAACCTATAAGCAACACTGTTCCATACCAGAAAAGTATGTATTTAGCGGAAGTCTGATATCCTTCTGTCCACCCATCTGTCCGCCCATTCACTCACCTACCCACTGCCCTCCTCCTTTACTTTTTGGTTTACTTGGAGGTAGTAAGGAACACAGGGAAGTTCTGAAATAAATTTACACTTCTTCCCTCCCCTTCCATCCTCCTTTTTTTTTTCCTTCTATATTTATCCCAATAAAGTGTTCTCTTCACAATCTGAAAAAAATTTCTGTTTTATAGATTTTATCTGGAGTCAGGAAGAACCTCAGAACATGGGCCCATGGTTTTTTGTTTCTCCAAGGTTTGAAAAGCAACTGGCTTGCAAGGTAATAGTTCTTTTAGAGTGGCATGTGTGTATGATGGGAGGAGGGGGAGGCAGTACTTGTCTAAAGTGCCAAACAGATACTCTTCTATTACCAGCCAAAGTTTTAAAAGATAGAATAAAATATAAAAGTCTAGTAAGCTAGGCACAATGGTACGCACCTGTAGTCTCACCTACTCAAGAGGCTGAGCCAAAAGTATTACTTTGATCCCCTGAGTTCAGGATCAGCCTGGGCAATGTATAAGACTCTATCTCAAATACACTCACCAAAAAAACCCAAAAATCTAATTTTATACTATTCTTTCAGAAGAAAACACTAAGTATTTATGAAGCTGTATTGTGTGAACAGACTATAGGCTGAGTATCCCCTATCTAAAGTGCTTTGGACCAGAAATGTTTCAGATTTCTGAGTTTTTTGGACTATTTGTATAGATTTTTGATCAGATTTACTCAAAATCGAAAGTCTGAAATTTGTTGAGTGTCACTTTGATGTTCAAAAAGTTTTGGGCTTTAGAGCATTTTAAAATTTGGTGTAAGGATGCTCAACCTGTCTTATGATGTTGAGAGAGAGAGACTGAGAGAGAGAGATTACACTTTTAAAAAATGCAAATGCCCTCACCCAGGGTTTCCTTTTCCCACTATCTCCTCAACATGTCTTGTTCAGGCCCTGGAGAACGGTTGCTGAGTAGGCTTGTTTTACCCTTGGGAGTAGCTAAGCCCAGTTGATTTCTTGTTCAGGCCCATTTGCAAGGCTAGTATTTATCAAGGGCTGGTAGAATTCTAGATTTCTTTTGAAGAAAATAACAATGAGAAGAGCAGTTGCAGTTCAGTCTTTGTGCTTTAAAACTCAGTTCGTTTTTGTTTGTTTGTCTCATTTTTGAGATGAGGTCTCACTGTGTTGTACAGTAGCTTCAAACTCAAGACCTTCCTGCCTTGCGGGGCGTGGTGATGCAGGCCTGTAATCCCAGCACTTGGGGAGGCCGAGGCAGGAGGATAGCATGTTCAAGCCCAGCCTGGGCTATTTAGCAAGATCCTGACTCAAAATCAAAACCAAGAAATGGGCTGAGGATTTAGAATAGGGCAAAGGCTCTAGGATCCATTCCTCACACTGCAAAAGAAAACAAAAAGTCCTCCTGCCTCAGTGTCCTAAGTCAGTTCACTTATTTGATAACGTTGAATAGTCTCAAATCATTTTCACATGGAAATAGTTCTTATTAAGCAAGTTCTAAAGCAGACATGTCCAGCATTCAGCCAGCCACTTTTTCCATTGACTTTTTAATGTTAAAATGAGAAAATTTAAGAAGGAAGGTCTAATACTATATTATATAGCTCATTTTTTATGAGGCATGAGACAGGTCCTCCTGCCGCAAGAAAAAAAACCAAAAGCAACAACAACAACAACAAAAACCCACATGCACAGGTTGGACACACATGCTTCTGATGGTTACTTAAATATAGGACAAATACAAAAACTTGTTTCACTTTATTGTGCCTGTAATTCAGTTGGTGTTTGGGATTTGTCAATGAAATACATGTGTTTCCCTCTAATTTGTCCTGTATTTCCTGTAACTCATTGTTTCTCCAGAGAGGTGACTTATGGGTAAACAAGCCATAAAGAAATACATGCAGGCCTGGGGGTATATCTCAGTGATTAGAGTGCTTACCTAGCTTGTGCTGGGGCCCTGAGTTTGATTCCTTAGCACCACAAAGAAAAAATAGCTGGCCAAGACAGCACATGCCTGTAATTCCAGCACTTGGAATGCTGAGGCAGGAGTATTGCCATGAGTGCAAGGCCAGCCTGGGCTACATAGTGAGTTGAGGTCCAGCCTGGACTACAGAGTCTTAAAACAAACCCCAAATATATATGTATATCTATTTTTGGTGGATCTAAGTAAGCTCTGATCCAGTCAAAATGTCATTTTGTTTCTTTTCTGGTGCAATGACAGCTCCGTCTCGTGAGCCGACCCCCCTTGCCAGCACCTGCGGTAGGAATTGGCACAGTGCATCTGCAGCAGCATGAGGACGTCCTAAACAAGACCTTCGCTTGACAATGTCATTTGATGAAAGGCTACTTTCTTTTGAACAAACTGCCATAGATGAGAAGGCTTCCCTTGCTCTGTCCTCTTTCCTTTGCATGACACGAAAAATCTGTCTTCCTCTGAAATGTTGACACTGATGTGAACAATTTAACCTAGAATAGCTGGAATAAAATGGGGGGAGGGGCGGAATCAGTAGGTAATATGTGAGCCAGACTAGTGAATTTTTTCCTTAAAAGACCCATGATGTTATGTTTTGTTTATATCTGAGTAAGTCATTAGCTACAGGATTACAAAATGTACTGTAATTAGCCAGCTATGAGCCAGAATTTCTTGAGCCGGAATTTAGAGACCTGTGCAGATAAGCTCATTGCTGTACCTCTATTTGTCTGATGCATATTACTTTCATTAATCTATCCCTCTCTTCTTCAGAATCCTGTGACTGCCATTCTTTTCATGTCATCTCTGGCACAAGTTTTCATCCAGTTTTTTTTTTTTTCTTTTTGAGACAAGATCTCGCTGTGTAGTCCAGGTGGGTCCTCAACTTACTGTGTAGCCCAGTCTCATTGGACTCATGGCAGTCCCCCTTGACTCAGCCTTCTGAGTGCCAGGATTACTGACGTGTGCCCCCACATAGGCTTATGTGGTGCTGAGGAATCAAACTCAGGGCCTTGTGCTTATTAGCAAGCACTTTAACTGCTGTGCCATTCCTCCAGCCCCTCATCCATTTTCTAAATGGTCCACCAAACACTAGCAGAACTACGGTATCCCTGATCTGTGTCCTCCAAGGTTTTATCCTTAAGTCTAGGTCTTACTAAATACAATCACTGGATGTGTGACCTTTTACCACTATACTTTTAAATTAAGTTTTAGCTGTAATGGAATTGATTATGATCTACTTTGCCATAATCTTTTTTTTTTTTTTTCCTAAATTGTTCTTGTGGTGATTTTTAACTGGCTTTAATGTCTGATACAGGAATTTCAGCTCCTGGTTAATCTCTTCTGCCTGTAAATATCCCCACTGCAATATGATGTTGATTTGTGGAATTTAAAGAGCGTGTTAACTTTGACAGAGGGAGGGGAATGTGTCACTTGGAGATCTCTAAGAAGTTATAAGAAGTCCATAGAGATCTCCAGCGGATACATTCCATCTGAAAGTAAAGCAAGGACTGAAAGCCGAACTGATCAGCAAACTATGTCTCTTCAGTAGACCCGTTACTGCAGAGCTGCTACCAGCTTACTGTTGCTGTGACATGACATTGTTTATCTGAGCAGCAATAGAGGAATACTGGGACTAGAATCTACCCATTACCTCTCTGCTTTTAGCAGCAGCTGGCCATTTCTTTTGGGTTCAGTGCATAGGCTGTCCTGGCCACAGGAGTAGATTCATGGTTCAGGTCCTAAATGTGGGCAGGGCAGTGTGTGATGATTTAATAAGTCTATAGTATTTCCCTTTTTCTTCTTCCTATATGCCCTGCTGCTTCTTTCTTCCTGCTTCTGTCTTAAGCCTTAAGAAGTACATTAACTTAGCACCACTATGTAAACCCATAAGACTGCCAAGGTCTGTTTAATAAGCATAGTTATTAATATTGTGTATTTAACTAGTAAAATAAAAGCATGATGTCATTTTCCTCATATTTCTTAGCTTCTTGACTATAAGATTTTAAATGTCTAACCACAAAAGGGAATGGAAGAGGAGATCTATTATAAAAACTTGTTTAGATCTAATTTTTTGTCCTAACTTTACATCTCACAAGTTTATGATTTCTTATTACATCTTTTCCAGTTTTAGCCAAGAAACATTTCTTTTGTCATGTTAATCTTATTGTTCTTAGTCACATCTGTGCCCATTGCAGAAAGGGACCATTGGAAGCATTCCAGGTCACACGCACCGTATTTTTCCATCTCCAGCTCTATGACACAAAGAATGTATTACCTTCTTTTATCTTATTTCTCTTAAAAATTTCCCAGTGTGACAGTTGTATCCCATCTATATCTATTACCTGTGTCTATATTTGTTCCATGTCAAAAGAAAATAGAGCTTAAATTTGATCAGTAAATTGAAATATTAGCAACCATGGAATAATTTTGTTACTCTTATTAATAATAAAATTAAAAATTCTGCCTTGTAAGAACCATTTGGCTCAGTTTTTCTGTGTCTTTTATATACACAGTATTTGAGGAAAAATTCTGAAACATACGCTTTTTTTAGTTTATAAACTTTGAAGTTTTACTATTTTTTTTTAAATTCAGGGTTGGGACTACAGCTCAGTGGTAGAGCACTTGCCTAATATACATGAAGCCGTAGCTTCAATCCCTAGCACACAGACCAAAAAAAAAAAAAAAAAAAAAAATCCTTTACTTACAACAGAGACTGTTCCTTTTACAAAATTGAGGAAGTAAAGGATTACAACAGAAAAACATCACAGCTAATTAGTCAAGAAGGAATTCATAGATTAAGAAGCAAGAATTTGGGGTGTTGAGGTTCCCAATGCTTCATCTACATTTTTATTGGATGTATTTGGATATTCAGTTTTCATCTTTACGTTTTGGGGTAATGCAGGTAAAATGCACTAGTACACAAATAACTGAAATTATGCTGTGGGAAAGTCATTTTTTGTCATGGTTTTATTTAAATCTGTAAAACCGTCAACAGCACATTCAGTTCCCTATTGTCAGTTGCAAAATCAGTTAGTTTTAGGAAAATTTTATCCAGCTTAAATAACTTTAGTGTTGTTCCCTGTGTCTTTTCTGACCTATGATGAACCAGCTATAGTTGAACAAGAAAAATACCTTTTAATAATAGAATGGTATTTAATCAACAAATATTTTACTGAATGCCTATTCAAAAAAGCGCATTGTTTTGGAACTAGAAATACAAAGAAGTAAAAGATAAAATTGGTTGTCATTGGTCCTCAATGAACTAACAGTCTGTTTAAAAAACAAAGCATGTCATGCTCAGAGAGAAGTTCTCCTGATATGTTAAGCCAATGTGAGAAATCAAGGTAGGTGACAGACATAGATTAGATGACACTGTAATTTGGATCTGAAATGCTCCCAAAGGTTCATGTGTTAAAGTTCCATAGCTTGGTGCTGTTGAAGGGTTATGGATCCTTTAAAAGGTGCAGCTTAGTAGAAGGTCTTCAGGCTATAGAGGGTGTGTATCCTCCAAGGGGGTTGTGGTGCCCTGTCCCTTCTTCCTGCATCTTGTTTTCTGACCATGAGATAAGCAGTTTGTTCCACCATTCCTTTCCCACCATGTTGTGCTGCCTTGCCACATGCACAGAGTCAGGACTGGAACCTCTGAAGCTATGAGCCAAAACAAATGTAATTGTCTCAGATACTTGTCAAAGTGATGGAAAGCTGACCAACAGAGGTAGTACATTGTGGTTAGACAAGGGAAGTTCCTGGTAGCATGTAGTTAAAGACTAAAGAATGGTGAAAGGATAGTTCACAAAAATTATGCAGGGCATGAAGCTTACTTTTAGGCTCTTATTTGATACATGGAGCTATCCTAGAAATATGCATTAAAGAGAGGTACAGGTGCTCTCCATCCTCTCTCAAATATTCAACTTTGTGTGTACTTATTGAAAAGACATTGAATGTGTGCAGTTAACTCACAATCATATCAAGTCATTCATACACAGGATACTGATGACACAAAAATGAAGGACCCCCTCCCAAAGTTTCCCATATAGAAGAGTTTAGACAAGTATGAATATGGCTACTATGAAAAAGAGTGAAGTGAAGATGAGTTTAAAGGATGGGAGACTGTGACTCAAGTCAGCTTTGTCTTCCAAAAATGTCCACAACAATATTTTGAGTCTCACAAATTCTTCCAGAGGCTGGAAGAAGCCTGGAGAAGCCCTGTGGAGATGTTGAAGGTCACCACAACCATCAAATACCAGATTCGTGAGTGAGCTTAACCTTCCCACAATATAATTCAAGATCCAGGCTCTGGGGCTGCCCGAGCTGACCACAGGTAGAGCAGAGACCCTGCAAACGCAGACAACATTGCACCTTTCCTTCCTATATGATACATTATATATAAATGATATAAATATATATGATTTCCTTTTTGATAGCGATGTGAACATTAGGATACATCATTACTTATGAAATAGCTTGTTTCTGCAGATGTTACAGCAAAGTTAGATTGCAGGAGTTTAAAACTTGTGTAAGGAAAATCTGAGGGAATTTCAGGAGATGTGGGAGAGTGGGGAGGAGAAAGGGAAGTAAAAATAAGCAATATGTATGTGTACCTGTTAGGACAGAAAGAATGTGCTAAGAGTGAAACAGGATACAAGCAGCTTGAATAAAGGGTGGCCATGACTCTCCCTATTAACTGCCTTATCCGTACTCTTCTGGGCAGATCCAGATAGTAACAAAACTGCAGCTTCCATGACAGTCCTGGCCTGTTCAGTAACCCTGCACTTCCTAAATACCTTGAAGGGAACTGCCTGGTGATCTACTTTATTAATGACATATGTGATGCTATTGCCATCTAACAGGGTAACACTGAGCCACTTGTGTGGTGTGTGTGTGTGTGTGTGTGTGTGTGTGTGTGTGTGTGTGTGTTTGTGTGCGTACCAAGCAGTATAATGGTGTAGAGGCAAAAAATAAATAAATAAAAGGTGAGTTTACTCCCACACTTCTTTTCAACTTGCGACTGGATCTGAGCACTCAAGCCTGGGGAAAAAGAAAAAAAAAAAATAACCCTCAGACTCAACAGTACCAACTTCCCAAGTTGAATGTAATTATTATGTATTCAGACATATTACTAATAAAAATAATGATGGGGAGAAAAGGAAAATAAATTCCAGGACCTTCTGTGTGCCAGCCTCCGAATTTATTTTCACACCCTTAGGAGGTAAGTGTTCTTGTTCTTATTTTGCCAATGTAGTTTAAATAGGTTGATTGCCCAAAGCCACACAGAAGCAGAGTATGGATTTGAATGTAGAACTTGACTGATTTAAGACTGAGTTTTTCTCTTAAACCACGTGTTCCACTACAGAAACCACAGAACTAGTGTAAGGGGCAAGGGAGCCAACCAGGGTCAGAAAAATGTGGCTCCAGGGAACCGGTCAGCGGCAGGAGATAAAAATAAAAAACAAGTTAAAAAAAAACCTGTCTTCTCTATTTTGGAGAAAATGGAAAGGAAGCTTAAGTGGTAGACGGGAGGAATTTCCTAAGTTATTGACTCCATAAAATAGGTCACATTTTTACAGTAAGATGGAACAAAGTCAAAAGATTGGTTGGTTGTGTTCTCCCCAGGTGCAGGCCTCTGAAAGGTTAGGGGAGCCCCGGAGGGCAAGGAAAGGCCCTTTTTCTGTTATACCCTAGTATCCATACTAGGCTTCAACCCAGGGCCTTCGCACACATGCCAGTCATTATGAATATTTTTGCAATAGTTGCTCAGGCCGGGGTGAATTTTGCAAGCTTCCTGCCTCAGCCTCTGAGAGTGCTAGTATCCCGGGTGTGAGTCACCACACCCTAATCCAAAAGGGCCTTCTCTGGACACTGCACTGGGAATACTTCTCTAACCCAGCGAGCCTAGGCCGCCACCATCTACAGTGAACTCGCGTACCCAGCATCCAAGCCGAGCCACGCCCACAGGTGCGGGTCAGCCCCGCCCCTTAGCGTCCTGTCCGGCCCGCCCCGCCGCAGCGCTGGCGGTGACCATGGCAACGTGGCGGACGTCGGCCAAAGACCCAGGCCCGGCCGGGGGGCGGGGCCAGGCGTAGCGCGGCCGCGGGTCACGTGACGCGGGGCGGAGCCTGCGTGGGGCTGGCCGAAGTGCGTCCGCGAGCCGGCTCCGAGCCCCCAGCAGCGGGAGGGGAGCGAAGGCAGTGCGGAGGCCGCTGTGACCTGCGGGGCCTCCCCCAGCCGCCGCCATGGGCAGTGAGTAGCGGCGGCGGGGTCGGGTGTCTGGCGGCCGTGTGGAATTTGCCTGGGTGGGAGCTGTGGGGCGGGCGCCCGGCTGGGGTCGTGCAGCCTGCGGGCCGGGGATGTGCGGACGCGCGGGGCCGCTGCGGCGCGTACGGGCCCGGAGCCTCCGCCGCAGCTCGCTGGGTCGTGCGGGGCCTCGCCGGGGCCCGAGGCCGCGTGTGCGTTCCGTAGGTGGCGAGGAGCGAGGACTGCGTGGGAAGGCCCTAGCGTCGGAGGCGGGGAGTTAGGGCGCTGAACTAGACCCGGACCACTTGTAATTTTATTTTTTTCTGGCGTTTACGAAGCGCCCAAAAATTATATTTTGTAATCACGTTTCCTTGGCCTGATAGTTGTGATAGGTTAGCTTCCCTAACTCGGTGAATTAAACAGAACAACAAGAAAAAGGTGATGCTTGTCATGTTTCTGGTGAGGAAAGGAGTGTGTTTAGTAGCACACCATTTTTCTACAAAATGGCCATTCCAGTTATTTTGTAGCGTTCAGTGAAAGTTGTGTGCGCCTTGGGGACAAGGCTTCTGGTTATGGAGATTGAGGGCCTTCCCACCGCTCACCCCCACGTATATTCACATAGGTCCTTAGCTAGCTGTTTAGACGTCTGTTGGATGAATGAATATCCAAGCGGCGCACCCAGTGGCCAACTAGTGGACATTTTTGGGAAAACTAAAGAGGAAGTAGAAGAGACCCTGACCTTGATTTTTCGTGTAATGAGCAAAATTCTGCAACACGGGAGTAGACAAACGACAGGGAGAAGCATTGATTGGACGTGAGTGGCCCAGTACAACTCAGCATGAAATGCGAAGAAGTGTGGAAGTGACCTGAATCGAGGAGGAAAGGAAAAAGAATGGATGAAGAAATGCCAGGAAATTTGATGGTGGTGTAGTTGGTACTTGTTTGCTTTAGAAATGAACGCTTTCCAGCTATCCAAATTAGTGCTTGAATAACATACACATATCTGTGGCAGTTTTTTAATTCTGTAAAATATCAGTGACTACTGTCCTTTTCAGCGGCTTAAAAAAGATTGTATAGCCAATTTTTGGCCATCTGTGGAGATTAAGACAATTTAAAGCCGTGTAAACCAGTTGTAGTTCACAGATACACAGGATCCAGTGCCTGTAGGGCAGAAGATTCTGATGAATAACTAGCAGTGGCTTGTGGGTTTGTGCAGCAGGGAGCTGGGTCGTCTTCATCTTCTAGTTCTCTAGCAGGACATAAGCCAGAAATGGCATCTGCTTTGTTTTATCAGCCTTTTGTATTCCATACAAAAGTAGTCTGGGAACGCAGTAATTGCTAATGAAATCTCATTTTCTTTCCCTGGGCTGATTCTTGTATACAAGTAAGTACTCTGATATTTTACTTGAGGGATAACCAAGCTGGAATGTGGAGACTCTGTACTTTTAAAAATGTTAACCATAGGAAAGGATTTTATGTTTTTTCTTAATGAATTTTGGCATTACATTTTAGTTGTTTTAGTTGATTCTACAAGCTAAACCCATGTTCTGTTACACTTTCCTTGGATAAGGAGGACCCCTCTATTCCTCGTTTTGGGTCTGTTTTGCAGTGAATTGTGGACACCATAGATTGCATTTGCTCCTTTTTTTTTTTTTAAACAGTGATCCTCTGAATAATGTCTTTGTATGAAAGGGTTGAATATAATTGTGAGGAATCTGAATTACGATTACATTGCATCTACTGACTAGCCAATGAGCTAGTTGGGGTCTTTTGTCAATTGAATTCTTTCCTTTCCTATACTTACTGGAAATGGAGACCATCATGAATAATCTGGACGGACAGGCTAAAGTACTGTTTTCAAGCATTTGCCTTTGATTCCTGAAAAATATAATAGAGACATTTGTTTATTTTTCTACAGTCAAATTTTTAGAAGTTATCAAACCTTTCTGTGCAGTTCTACCTGAAATCCAAAAGCCTGAAAGAAAAGTAAGTATAATATTTTAATAATAAAGAGGGTAGCTAAGTGAGTTATCCTGCTAAACCAGTCGGTGTGCCCCAGCACTTTTCTGGTTGTAATTGGAAAAATATTAACTGCTTGTCCTCCTTGTAGGAGTCACACAATGAGTAAAACTAGTATAGCTCTACTTAAATCTCTATAGGTTTCTCATCCTTCCAAAAGTGACTGATCTTTAGGTTGTGACGAGCCATTTCTTTGGCCTATGTGTGAGTGAAGGTCCAGTAATCTGTCTGTAGTGATCCTTTATAATTCCTGGAGTACAGGGTGGATATTGTGTTTGCTGATGATAGGATCAGGATCTGAGGATGGCCCAGTTTACAGAGCAGGTTTTGATGAGTATGACTGTTTTATGTTTTACCTCAGTCACTTCTAATTGTGCAAGCTTAGGCCTACTGTATATGATGCATTCATTGGAAAGAAAAATGACAGAGACGATGATCTTGTAATAGAATCAAATTGTTTTTCCATTATCGTGCAGTCTTGCAGCTAAATTCCAGGAATATTGTTACTTCCAAAGTGTCCAGTTCCCAGACATTCCTGGTCTGTACTTTGAATTTGTCATGAGGGAACAAAGGAGATAGATAATCAACCTGCCTTGTGTTTTATTTGGAAGTATTTTTCTAATAATATGAGATGGTAAAATAATCATTCCAGTTAGGTTTAAGGCATCCTAAGAAACTCTAGATTTTTGTTATCAAATATGCAGGACTGTCTTTACAATACTATAAAGCTGTGTAGTGTTTCAGGCAGTCCTAGATGTCATAATGAGTGTTAACTCAAACTCATGCACATTGAATCTGCGTTTGGCTTTGCCTCCTTTTCGGTTTCTTACACTGTAGTATAAGGCATGTGAAGATTGCCTGTAAATTACCTTTCTTTTTGAAAACTAGAGACGTGTTTGAGAAATTTGGTTCTCTGTTTCAGCTGCTCCAAACTAGGGCAGAAGAGAAACTTAAGGAGTAAATAATGGGAGTGTGTTATGATGGGGGGTGGTTTTGCTTTCATGAGGATTTTTGCTTTAAGTCTGTGTTTCTTGGTTTGATCATTCTTTGTATTTTCTTGTACAGATTCAGTTTAGAGAGAAGGTGTTATGGACTGCTATAACTCTCTTCATTTTCTTAGTGTGCTGTCAGGTATGTAACCATAATGTTCAGAAGGCAAACCTCTGTGATATTTCAATGAAATTACTGGCCTGGGTACATCTAACTGTTTGCCTTATTTTAGTGCAGTCTCTAAAACCATTGTCTGGTTGGTTGGTTTTGATGGGCTTCAGGTTGATTCAAAGTGAGCCATAAGGAATACCTATAAATTCACTTTCATAATGAGACCTCTTCCTGAGTTGGGGTGGGGTTCAGGAACAACTAATATCAGGCTGATACCATCCTGCTTATATTTAACAAGTTGAAATGGAATGTGATACGTTTCATATTGCAAAGTTTGGAACTGTACAGCTGTGACAGATTCATAGAAAACAGCTCGCGTTGTTGCTCATGTGTTGTTCCTCATGTGTTGTTCCTGAGCTTGTAGCTATGAAAGCTAGGGAGAAGTAAAATTAGAACCAGTTTGAATATTTTAATAATCCTGTTGACTGCAGGAAGGGATGGCATGCCATTATATTGGGGAAGCTGGGATTCGTTCTTGAGTTCAGTTTCCCACAGTGCAGCTAAACATGGAGATAATGGCTGTTTCTATTAAAAGAAATAATTGGTCATCTAACTTCTTTCCCACTTAGAGGATATTTTGGTATGGAATATCATGTTAATTGGTTTTCATATAGTAACTTTCTTATTCCTCATTGCTAACCATAATTGAAGAGTGCCTGTGGCTGCAGGGTGTACCCACCTGCATGCGTCCCCAATTTTGTCACCTAGGTTATACATGCAGATGTCCAAAGAGGTTTAATTAAAATTGCCAAGCAGTCTGTGGTACCACATACCTACAGTCCCAGCTACTCTGAGGCTGAGGTGCAAGGAGAATTGAGGCCAGGACCTTCACTTGGAGCCACATCCCAGCCCTGTGTATTGTTGAGTGGAGATAGGGCTTCTCTGAGTCACTTAGTTGTTCAGGCTCTGCTCAAATTTGCAGTCTTCCTGCCTCAGCCTTCCAGAATGCTGGGATGACAGGCCTGTGCCACAGGGCCCAGTGTTTCACTGTGGTTTTGAGGTGTATCCCCTAAAGATTCATCATGCTGAGTCCCTTTTCATAGGCATATTGGTTGTTTTTAACGTGGTCTTTGGGAGGTGCCTGTTTCAAGTCTTGCCTATTTTGAAATGGATTATCTTGTTGTATGTAGAGTTCAGGAGCTCCTTCTATGTTGTAGATATTACTGGCTCCTGATCATGTGTGATTGCAAAATTTCCTCCCAGCCTTCAGTTGCTTTTCGTTCTGTTGGGTCACAGGAGTTTTAATTTCAGTGAAGCCCAGTGACCCAGTTCTCACCCAGTACTCTGGGCTTCCAGTGTTGTACTGAGGAATCATTCCTGCATCCAGAGCCCCAAGGATTTTCCCTCTGTTTTACCCTTAGAATTTTTTTGAGACAGGGTGTTTCTCTGTGGTCCAGGCTGGTCCTGAAATCACTTTGGAGCCCAGGCTGGCCTTGGACTCATGGCAATCCTCGTGTCTCAGCCTCCCAAGTGCTAGGATTACAGGTGTGGGCCACCATGCCCAGCTTATGTGGTGCTGGGGAATTGAACTCAGGTACTTAGCCCTTGCTAAGCAAGTGTTTTAACCACTGAGCCATTCCTCTAGCCCCTTATCCTTAGAATTTTTTAGTTTGAGCTCTTCCATTGAGTCTTTGATCTGTTTTGAGGTGTGTGTGTGTGTGTGTGTGTGTGTGTGTGTGTGTGTGTGGTATAAGGTAGGGAGGAAACACTCTGTATACATTAAAGACCTTTTTCTCCAAGGCAGTCCCACTCTGTAGACCTGAACTGACTTTATAGCCCAGACTGTGGAATTTTTTTTACAAATTAGCTTCATATTAGTTTCAAATTTTTAATCGGTTAATGTATTTGTATGTGATGTGTCTGATCTTTTTGTCGTTGATAAGGGGATATGACCAAGTGCTAGCTATATCATAAATATGAGGTCATGTGATAGGAAGCAGTCTAAAGTTCAGATGTATTCTTCTCTCTGGTTAAAAATGAATGAGTACTCTTTATTTCTGAAAATAGGGGAGAAAAATTAATCATAATCCTATCACCTGAAGATACGGATCTCAAAAGATACTCCTAGTTTTCTTTTCCCTTTTTTTTTTTTAATTGCAGTTTTGGGATTGAATTTAGAGCCTTTGCTGAGACACATTCCCAGGTTTGATTTTTTTTTTTTTAAGACAGAGTCTCACAAAGTCACTAAATTGTTCATGCTGGGCTTACCCTTGCCATCTCATGCCTTAGCCCTAAAGAGTGGCCATATTTTCCTTGTTGTGTGGGGTGTGAAGCCCCACTGCTTTGCACCACGCTAGGCAAGTGTTTTACTTGTGAGCTGTGCTTTTCTAGGCTCTCCTGTTGAGTATTTTTATTTATTTTTACTATTTGTTTGCATAGTCCTAAAGATTGAACCAGGACGTTGCAGCGTGTTAGGCAAGCCGTCCACCACTGACTAACCCCTCGTTTTCTACCTTTGTTTTTGTTTTGTTTTGTTAATCAGGAGTTCTTAGTAGGGACACTACTGAATTTTAGACGGGATAATTCCTGGTAGTGCAGAGGAGGCTGTCCTGTGTTTTGTAGGATGGTTAGCATACCTGGCCTGTAACCACTAGATGTCAGTAGCAACCTCCCCACCAAGTTTGGCAGCCAAAGGTGTTGAGACATTTCTAGATAGTCCCAGGAAGGCAAATCACTCCCAGTTGGGAACTGTTTTTACATGAATTTATACATAATATTATACATAAACTCTTTTTTGCTTTATTTCAAGTTTCATAAATATAATTTGTGGTGGCTTACATCTGCAAGTATAATACTGGTTTATTAGTACCTATAGCTTTGCAAAATTATTCTCTGACTAGGCAGATATCATATCCTATGGACTGATGAAAATACTTCCTTTTCATTTGTGGTAAAAAATATATTTTACTGTCTTAACCACTATTAGGTGTGTACATGATTTTTAGTGCAGTAGGTGTATTGGCATTGTTGTACAACAGCTCTTTGGATTGACAGGAGTATTAATTAATGAAATATACCAAGTAATGATTTCTCTTTTACTCTTGAAAATGTGCTCATTTTTGCTATAGAACCATGAGTATTTAAGAAAAGTATTGTAAATGTTAGTTTATACATTACAAATTAAATGTGAATATTAGTGTATATGTTACAAATTAAATGTAAAGTTACAAAATTTTATAAGTATTTTGTGCAATGTTTTAGATACCACTATTTGGAATCATGTCATCAGATTCTGCAGATCCTTTCTACTGGATGAGAGTTATTCTTGCATCCAACAGAGGTATGTACTGCTTTTCTTTTCTGTCTCCATACCACTGCTGACAATAAATCACTATAAGTATGTGGATTAAAAATTTATTTTTTGATGCTTACGGGGAGGGATGAGCATATGAAAACAGAAGCTAGTTGTGTAGAAGAAACCAACATGTAAATAGTGATACCACTATGTATTTATTAACAGAGAAATCTGTCTTTGAATTTTTAAGATTAGAAACACCTATTCTGCAGTGCCATGAAATGATGCATTTGTTTCTTTTCCCACTATTTTTATTAATATACAAATGTAATACATAGAATTTACAGTGAATTTGGGTGTTTTGTACATCTATGTATCATATTGACTTTACAATACCTTCCCATTTTCTACCCTCCCACCCCTCCCTGTCCCTTACCCCAGCTCTGGCTGTCACTTCATATGGTTCCAAAGAATGTCTGTGTTCTGGGTTTTCCAAGTCAGAGAAACCATACAGTGTTTAACATATTAATCTTCCACACCTAAGTCATTTCACTTAAGTCACCACTCTACCTCAGCTTCCTATTCCTCTAATGGGTTCGCAGTAGCCAAATCTTGATACCTCTTCTCTGAATCCAACCAATCCCTTTGTTTGGATATTCACCGCAAGTATTTTTTTCCATATTTTCCTATATCTTTGTTGTTATTGTTAAACCTGGCCTTACCCACCAGTTCACATTAGAAAATAACTATAAGCATGTAGTTCAAAAGACTAGTTATTTTGAGAATGAAATAAATACATAAAATTCAGTTGCCTTAGCTGAATACTGGAAGGTGCATATTTGTACATTCACAAGGTTATCTTTACATCAGTCAGTTTCCTCAGGATAAACTTTCATTAGTGACCTAATAAGTGACTTGCTACAACAATACAAAGTTAAAACTATATCTCATTGCTACATTAAATGAAGTCAAATCTATACCACATAAATAAAGTGACAGACATGAAGGCAAATTTAGTTATTTCAGAATTTCTTAACTTTCATATCTTATTTACTCATATTTCACTGATTACCAACCTACTTTCTCTCAGCTCATTCTCCTCTAGCTGTTGTCACTTTTTCTCTGGGTTCATTGATGTCGCTGGCCTCCCTTTCACTTTCTAAGTTTGCTTTAAGTATTTTCTGCAATACTGGCTCAGTGGTTGCAAATTCCTTTAAGCTGTCTCTGTCGTGGAAAGTTTTAAGTTCTCCCTTTAAATTAAAAGATAATTTTGCTGGATATAGTAGTCTTCGATGGCATTTATGTTTTTTTAGTGCTTGGATGACATTGCTCCATGATCTCCTTGCTTTTACAGTTTGGATTGAAAAATCTGCCATTATCCTGATGGGTTTATCTTTGTAGGTCACCTTCTGTTTTTCTCTTACCGCTTTTAGTATTTTCTCTTTGTGTTGGGTTTCTAGAATTTTAATTATGATGTGTCGTGATGAGGATCTCTTCTGATCAAAGTTGTTTGGTGTTCTGTATTTCTGCAATAGTTCCATGTTCATTTCTTTTCTTAGATTTGGGAGATTTTCCTCCATTATTTAATTAAATATGTCCTTTAAGCCTTTTGTTTTGTCCTCAGTCTTCTGGATTCCCATACTTCTGAGGTTATTTCTCCTTGAATCATCTATCAGCCATTGTAATGATTCGCTTTCTTTATTTACTTTGTGTTCTCTGTGGCCTGTAAGTTGCAGCTTAGTCACTTTATTTTCTAGGTCTGACATTCTATTCTGAAGTTGTTTAAAGTGGTTGCTTATTACTACCTGCGTGTTTTTCATTTCCTGAATATCTGCATTCAATTTTTCTATATCTCTGTTGTGTACTTCTCTAATTTCTTCTTTTGTCTTCATTATCTTCTGGTATATTTCTTCTCTGGTCTCCTCTAGTTGCTTTCAAAGGCTTGCTTTTTGCTTATCTATGTATTGGTGTAGCTCTTCTGCTGTCTGTTTTATTTCCTGTTTAATACCTGCTTTAATTCACTGAATTTCTGGGCCTAGAAGTTGCCATCATTTTTGCCATATTCATCTTTATTTACCCTGACTTCATCTCCTGGGGTTTCAGGTCTTTTTGTAGGAGATTTGTAATTGCGCTTCCCCATTTCTTCTTTGGTCTCCTCTAATTTCTTTTCAAGGCTTGCTTTTTGCTTAGTTAAGTGTTGTAGCTCTTGCACTGTCTGTTTTATTTCCTGCTTTGCTTCCTGGTTTAATTCCTGCTTTAATTCTTGCTTTAATTAACTGACTATCTGGGCCCAGAAGTCCCCATCATTCTTGCCCATTTCTTTTTTGGGTTCTGCAATTTCAGCACCCCTTGTAACCTCCCCTGGGGAGTCAGATCTTTTTGTGTAAGATTTGTTACCACGGTTCTCCATGGTTCTGCTACCTCTGACTCTCTCTGGTGTGCAGGAAAGAAAATGGCTCCTGCTATCATCACTGCCTGCGATGGCTGTTGAGCCCCGTTTCTGATCTGGGATCCTGGGGCCTTTTCTAAGGGAGTGCATGCTGCGTTTGTAGTACACACAGCCGCGGGTTGGTGCTTTCGAGGCTGGGGCCACCCGCTGCCAATAATTACCACTTACCCAGATCCGCGCTTACCTCGGGCTCAGATGTCCAGGTCCCTGCCAGCTTTCCTCCGTCCACTGCTGCCTGCCATTTGCCGCCGGCTCCGTTGGCTTTCTGGACAGCGGGGATTTTATTTTTTCCTCTGGTTTCAATGATGATTCTTCGGAGTTTCTGGCCTCCTGATGGTCGCCTTTCTGTTTTGGGGGATGCTCCTCTCTTTCCTAGCTACACCAAGCACGCTTTTTCTAACTTTCTTCTTGACTTTTTAAGTGAGTCGATGTGGAGACATTGTGCAGTGCTGTTACTCAGTTGCCATCTTGACCGGAAGCCCAAGATGATGCATTTGAAGTGGAGCTTAGCATTTGGGCTGGGCATAAGACAGGATGGTGCAGTGTGGAAAATGGGGGCCGGAGGTGCTGGTGGTCGAGGCTAACAGGGTGGGGAGGGCCTGGATTGTGAGGCTTCTGCATTTAGGGATAATAATTATTTGTTTGGAAACACTTTACCTAGCAGATATTTTTTTGTAATTTTTTTAGATTATTGACATTAAGATACCGATAATATTGGTACTACTGATATATTAAGATATACTTGAATTTGTATTTAGATTTATATCAAGCTGAAAATAGAAGTCTCATTTCTGAACAGGAATGCCTAGGGAAGTTGATAGGTTGGCAAATTCTTATCCAGATTTTTTCCTTTGCATGTACCTTCATGTATATAAATATATCTACCTAAAAAAATACATTGTATATACTGTTCTGCTACTTGGTTTACTACCTCAGATGAGCTGTTGTATTAAATGGTCATTTGTTAGTCTGTTATAAGGATAGCCTATGGGTTATTTAATCATTCAACAATTGTGTGTTTTTCCTAGATGCTGAGAATAGAAGCATGAACAAGACAGTGCTGTAATTGTCATAGAGTTCACGTTTTCTATATGTGGGTCTAGACTTCATATATTGGTTGGGGAAGGATACTCTGGGAAGGTGAAATTTGGGGAAGGAACATTCTAGGGAAGGGCACGTGTAAAGAAAGGCTCTGAGGTTGGGAGTGTGCTTAGTCTGTTCAAAGAGTATTGAGGAAGTTGATGTGGCTAGAGAAAATAAGGGAAGCAGAAGACGGTGGGATAGGATGCACTTAGCGGCGCCCTGGAGCCGGCGCATGGGCGCACTCCTGCAGGGCTGCGGGAGGCCTCACAGGGCCGCGGAGTCCTCTCCTTGTATGTTCAGTTGTTTTTCAAATTTACCTCATACACTGCTACAATGGAAACTGTCATGTATCGTATCCCCTTCTCTAATGTGCATGTGTGTGGGGGTGCATGGGTGCATGTGTGTGGGTGTGTGTGTATGTGTTTCATGCTGGTGATGGAATCCAGGGTCTTCACATTGAGCATCATCTCCAGTTAAAATTTGTTGAAATAGGGTCTTTCTCTGTTGCCCAGGCTGGGCTCGGCCTTGCAGTCCTACTGCCGCAGCCTCCCAGAGCAGTTTGATTGTGGCTGTGTGCCACCATGCCCTTGGCTTATCTTCCTGTGGGAGGCTTGGTTCCGTCCCCAGGCCTTCCGCCTTTCCTTCGCTGCTTGCATGGGTGGTGTCATCCCCAAGAAGGCTTTCCCTTCCCCAGACCATGAGCCTGCTCACCCTTGTTTTCTTCTAGTACTTTTATTGGTTATACCTTGTTTTAAATTTTCTGAAATTTTATTTGGTGTCCTATGAGGTAAAGAATCGAGGTTTAATGGTCTGTAAATGGCTCAGTCACTGGTTAATGACCATTTTTCTTTCTTTTCTCTTGATTTGAGGAGCCATGTTCCCTGTAGCACATTTTAATTAATTTGATTGGATCTATTTCTAGACTAGATCTATTTGACAGTTACAAATTTTGGTGAGTTGACTTTAGGAGAAATGGTGGCTTTTACTTTTGAAAAAGTATCTGAGAAATGAAAAATACTTTTAAAGTATTTTCCCCCATTAGGGGCCCTTTTGAGCATTTGTAGAAGCAAAGGTCTAAGGGAGTGACAGTGGCCGTGGCCTATGAAAAACGTACTCTTGAGCATGCCAATAGTTCTACATATTCCCTTAACTATCATTTTTAATCTTATTTTTTACTATAAATGCAATATACAATTTCTGTGAGGAAAATCTTAGGAAATACAGAGGAAAAATGACCCATAATCCTACTGGGTAAAATAACAATAAACATGTTACTAATCAGATTAAAATTACAAGAAACTCATTTAGTACTATAGTAAATAAAACCAAACTATTTGTACTATTTTCTAAGGTTGCCCTCTATGTCATGAATATTATTCATGTCACTAAATATTGTTATTGTAGGTGACTGCCTATGTAATTTTAAACTTTGCATTAAAATATTATTTTAGTATCTTGGTATGTAATTTTTGGGCATGTTAAATTTCACTTGCATTAAAAATTTCTAGAATGAGTTTTTAAAATAATAACTTACACAGAAGTCTTGAAATGTTTCTTTTCCTTTCTGTCCATCTATTCTTTTTTTATGGTATTGGCAATCGGACCCAGTGCATTGCACATATTAGGCAACTACTCTGCTGCTGACTAAACTATAATCCCATTCATTCAAGTTTTGAGTATTTTTTTCTGATGCTGGAGACAACGCAGGCCATCACACGTGGCATGTGTTGAAAATGCCCTCTTCCAGTGAGCCACCCCAGCTCCTGAAAGTTTCTTGTTTAGAATGGGGCTTTAGTGTCCAAGCTGGCTTTGAATTCACTATCCTCTTGCCTCAGCCTCCTCAGTAGCTGTCATTACAGGCACATGCCACTGTGCCCAGCTTAGAAGGTTTTTCCTTAAAAAGATTCAACATTGAAGATAGAGCTTAAGAAATTTATATTTTTGTAGTACTTATAGTACTTTTTAACTAATGCCTTATTGTAAGGCTATGTTAATGAGCTTTTTAGCAGTTAGTGTTTAAAGAGTGAAAATTTGCTTGCTTGTTAATTTTAAATGTTTTAGTGAATGTCGTTTAGGACAAATACTTTTAAAATTTGTTTTATGTGTACAGTAAAAACTGTTTACTTCTGTATGCTTCCTTTACAGGCACTTTAATGGAATTGGGTATCTCCCCAATTGTAACATCGGGTTTGATTATGCAGTTGTTAGCTGGAGCCAAAATTATTGAAGTTGGAGATACACCCAAAGATAGAGCTCTATTCAATGGAGCCCAGAAATGTGAGCAGTAATACAGTTAACGAGCTTTTTCCAAATTTGAGGATGGTTGTGGTAATGATATTTATTAAGTCTTTTCTGTCTTTGGTTGTAAACTTGTACTCCTTTCCCCCCCCAATTTTTGTCAGTATTTGGTATGATCATTACCATTGGGCAAGCCATTGTGTATGTCATGACGGGAATGTACGGGGACCCTGCAGAAATGGGTGCTGGAATCTGTCTCCTTATCATTATTCAGGTAAGAAATTCCATATTTTTCTGTTTATGTAATAAAACATTTTGATCTCTTCTGTGATTGATGTATCTATTTTGTTACTTTTGAATTCTATAATAATATTTTGATTACTGAAATGATATGTACAAATTGTGTTGATGAAAGAATTTAAAATTCTATTAAGCTTTGTAGTTGAGCTATATAAAGAATTATAGACTGCCTGTATTTCAATCCTGAGGTACACGTTCTTTTTCACATTTTGATATCTCTGAAATCAGAATTTTTTTCTTGCACCTTATAATTGCTGTCATTATTATGCATACTTGTTAGCTTGGCTATGGTTGTTCACGTTGTTGTTATATCAGTTTGTTATACTCAACTATTCCTATAATAGGCTTTTGATATTAATTGGTATCTTCCAAAAATCTATTGTGATTACTGAAATGAAAGTTGTGTGTTTAGGAAGTCACAGAAACCACAAGCTAGATGATAAATTATCTACATCTAAGTCTAGAGTTTTTTTTTAATAAGCAGAACATAAATATTCTTTGTAATTAAAGTGTTTCATCGGCCAGTTGGTAGTATTCTTTCCTAGTAGCTCACAAAGAAAATGTTTGGGTTTTGATTTTGTCTTCTACAGTATTGGGGAATCAAACCTGTGAATGTTCTACCACTAGCTACACTCTCCACCCTTTTTATTTATTTATTTTGTGAAAAGGTCTCATCTGATTGTCCAGGCTGGCCACAAACTTGCATTTTTCCTGAGTAGCTGGGACTGTAGCCTCATGTCAAGGATGGTGTTTTTGTAATTTCTTAGTGTTTGTGAAATACCATACGCACACACATATACCATAAATTTTTTAAATGGATATTTTAGAGTAGAATTTTTAAAAGCCAACATAACTATCACTATTCTATATATCTTAAAATGTGTAAAATTTAAAAGACATTTTTCTTTTGTGTGGCTCTTAAAAATCATGCTGAGAAATTACCAAAGAATGGGTTGTACTTACGTAATATGTATTTTGTTTTGAAAAGAAATTTGCTTTGAAGTAATGAACAATGTATCTGGAGTTATGATTTTTGTGAAATTATGTCATCTTGTCCACTAAGAAACTGGAACTAATCTGGAAAATTTCTTAATAACAGTTTAAAAGACCAAGCTTAGAAAAATACATTAAAATAACCCTAAATACCAATATGTTAATATATATTGCAAAATAGAACTGAGGCTGGCATGATTGACTTTTTTTGAAAGCTTTAGAAAGCACATCAAGTGAAATGTTTTATTTTTTTATTTTTATTTTTGAGACAGGGTCTCGCTCTGTAGTCCTGGCTGGTCCTGAACTCACTATGGAGCCCAGACTGGCCTTGGACTCAGGGCAATATGCCTATCTCAGCCTCCCGAGTGCTGGGATTACAGGCGTGTGCCACCATGCCAAGCTTATGTGGTGCTGGGGAATCGAACTTGGGTACTTAGCACTTGACTTAGTCCTTGCTTAACTTAGTGCTTAGCAAGCACTTTAACCACTGAGCTGTTCCTCTAGCCCTCAGGTGAAATATTTTAGTGACCGTGATTTAGAATAGGGAGGGCTGGATTGTTCAGTTGTCTGTGGTGTCATTAACAACAGGATCACTCATCATAATGAGTTAGAAGTATTTTATCTTGGACTTGGCAGAAATTTTCATTGGATGATTTGGAGTTTTTGGTAGTTCTCTTAGCCCCTGTGTGTTTCCATTTGGGTGTAACATACAGTTTCTTAAAGAATAACCCTGTCTTTATTTTTCTGTTTACAAACCATTTGAAAATTGGAGGAAGAAGAGGTGCAGTGGATGGGAAAAGAAGATTCTCTGAAGACTGATTCAGTGTTTAGGATCTCTTCATATAACGATGGCATTGCTAAGGCCATTTGTTGCCTTTTTCTTTTTTCCTTTTTTCCTCAGTAGTAAGGATTGAACCTACAGCTTTCACACTGAGCTGTATCCCAGCCCTGTACACTTTATTTTTAATTTTGAAACAGGATCTTGCCACATTGCCAATTTGCCCAGGTTGGGCTTGAACTTGCGATTCTCCTTCCTCAGCCTCCCAGGGTGCTAAGATTATAAGCCTGTACCACTGTACCTGGCTAGAGCCCAGGACTTCTACTAAGCCATCACCAGCCCATTGTTATTTTTGATTTTGAATCTGTGTCACACTAAGTTGCTAAGTTACCCAGGTCAGGCTCAAACTTGTAACCCTCCTGCCTCAGCCTCCCAGAGTGATGAGATGACAGGCCTGTGCCACTGGACCAGGTTCTTTTGTTTCCATATAGCACTTACTTCATGCAGCTGTGGAATAACGCTGTTGGTGTTTTTCTCTTGTTTGTATTTAGTGCCGG
Source organism: Ctenodactylus gundi (assembly GCA_004027205.1). Lineage (NCBI taxonomy): Eukaryota > Metazoa > Chordata > Mammalia > Rodentia > Ctenodactylidae > Ctenodactylus > Ctenodactylus gundi. Next base: position 74,165 of record PVKB01003073.1, read on the forward strand.
TATTGAACCCAGGGCTTAGAGAAATAAGCACATGAATTACCACTGAGCTAAAGTCACAGCCCATTAAAAGGGAAAAACCCCACGTTTTTAAAAGACATTCAGAACTGGCATGTAGCCCTTAGACGTCAGTCAAAATCTTTCGTACCTTTTGAAAGATACAGTGAAGCTTGTAAGGAACCTTGGCCGAGTAATTCTGGGTTAGTTGGGTAAGGTACAACCTCTTATGGAGTCAGTTGTACATTTAAATTTTATGAGAGGAAGTTAAGCTATTTTAATGTTTATTGTTAATATTCAGAAACCTAAATGTAGTTATATTCTAAGAATAAAACCAGTAGAATGAACATGAACTGATACAGGCACATAAGTTCTTGCATACCAGTATTTGCTGTGGTTAATTCTAATGTTAATTATAGAGAAATGGCACATTTGATCTTAGACGGGCAAAAGTTCATTTTTGTCTTTTAAGGACATTACTAATATTGAAAGGATGGGGAAACCCTGACATGCTTTGAAGGGATTAGTGTGTTTTCACCTAGAAACATAGGTTTGCAGACTGTTTGCATACTCTTGTAAAAGGTATTTCTCAGCTCATCTGTTCTGGTCTTATTCACAGTCTGTTTTTCTCTTAATGGGTTTTGAGATATTAATAGTAAGACTTGATTAAATATTTTTTAAACAAATAGAAAATACCAGTTTGTGGCACATAGTAAAGGTAAGTTTTATCAAACTAAGCAGCACGTGCGTGCACTGCAGGGTTGGAAAGTCAACGGCTGGTTTTTCACCTGCTCCGGAGGTTCACGATGTTGAACATTCCACGCATACATGTGATTCCTCTTCGGATCTCGCTGTGCTGTCACTCCTGGCTTCGTTTTTGCAGATAGCATTTTTGCCATCTTTTCTTATTCTCTCAATTGTTAAAAGCCACTTTTTTTTTTAAGTTTGCTTTGCATTTTCTTTCTCATTGGAAAGAGTCTGATTTTCATGAGCCAGTCTGTATTTTGACTAATACTGTTCTGACCAGGGTCTGGAGAATTGCTTTGTTTCCCAGGTACTGGGTGACTCTGAACAGGTTATTTATCAGAGCCCATGACAGTGGAGTTAGTTGCTGATAGTTTGTAGACAGCCAGGGCTGCCTGCACAGGTGTATGTTGCTGCATATGAGAGTGGGAATATTCACTCATTGCATAATCAGAATCACAGCATAATCTGGAAATAGGTCCTAAATCCTCCCTTATGAATTGTCAAGAAACCAAACTTAGTTTTCCAACAGGAAAGAGTCAGCATGATCTCTCAGAAACTTTGAGAGCATACCCTTTTCCAGTTCACTGAAGGTCAAACTATAAGACCATAAGTAGACAAGCTAGGTTTTGTGTGACCACAGAATTGACAGGTCGAGGGGGAAAACTCATTGTGTCAGGTAAGTATGCTTAGGTGTAAACTGTAGTTTGATCTCTTCTGAAAGTAATACTGGATAACATGAGTAGATGAGGGTGGATAGCCTACGCGGTGAGAACAGTTGAGGTGACCTCTATGCTCCTTCAAGAGTGTATCTTTAAAGTGGGGACCTGTGTGAGATTTGGACAAAGAAACGTATTTTCTTCCCCTCTTTTGATTATACTTTATTCAAGTTGGGAAGGAATCATATAACTGAGGTCACTCATAAGGCTGCAGATTGCTTTTAATTGATGCAGGCTTCTACTGCAATTTTTTCTCCAAGAAGAAAATCAAGACTGTTCAGTATCACAAAATTAATGCTAGTGTGCTTCTTGTTAAAAAAAATTATAAACTTAAGAACTTGGTTAATTTTCTTCTAGTTTACATTTGAGCTTTGTCACCATAAGTGTAGAATGTATTTCTACATTAATTATAATTGTTCAGATTGTGCTTTAATTTTGTATTTCTATATTATATGTAGTATGTACGTAATATATAAAATGTTAGATAGTACTTTTTAAAAAGTAACAGAGTCCTCCTTACTTTTTAATGGCAGTGTTCAGCTGTCTCTCGTTAGGTAAAATTCATTCGGCCTCGTTACCTCAGGTTATTTGTAATGCTTTCATTTTCTTGCTACCAAATTGTATAGCTGTAATCATTTTTTAGTATATTTTTTCAAATAGGCCCTATTTAAATGTTGTAAGGGAAATGATTTCAATAGTTTAAGTACACTTTAAAAGTTGAAATGTATGCTTTATAATGTAACAATATTTGTGATCCTGTTACTCAGAATTGGCTTAAAACTAAACTAAAGCAGATGAAAAGCTCCTGATAGCCATGGTTGTAATGCTACAGTAATTAGGTCTGATGTTGAAATGCCCGTGCTTTGAAATAACCCACAGTGCTCCTCTCTCCCGTCTTAAGTTTACCTTGCTCCTGCTTACGTGCGTTTCTTTCCCCACAGTTGTTTGTTGCTGGTTTGATTGTGCTGCTGTTAGATGAGCTGCTACAGAAGGGTTACGGCTTGGGGTCTGGTATCTCCCTCTTTATTGCCACCAACATCTGTGAAACCATTGTCTGGAAGGCCTTTAGCCCCACTACCATTAACACTGGCCGAGGTACATTGGACAGTGACTGCAACTGCACGAGTTTTGCTGGATGTGTGCTGAAAACAAGTCTCTAGCATAGCTGTACAAGCACGTAGCCATTGTGTCGCCTACTGCAGGGGACAGCAGATGCTCATTGCTCAAAACTTAATAAGCAGAGATTGTGGAGTAGGTAATTCTACTTTAAAAAATTAATAGCTAAGTTTTAGCCTCTGCTCATTTCAAATTTTAGTAGTCACAAACAGATCTTAAAAATACGGTTTGTTGCCCTTGCTAAGCTCTTTCTGCAGAAGTCATTCGTGTGACTTACTGCAACATACTTAATGAGAATGAAAGGTAGTGGAGTAAAACTCCTTAGCTCAGCCTAGTGGCTGAGGCCTGCAATCCCAGCACTCTGGGAGGCTGAGGCAGGAGGATTGCAAGTTTAAGCCTCTCTTGGGCAATTTAGCAACTTAGTGAGATTTTGTCTCAAAATAAAAATTAAAAACCATCTGGAGATGTATGTAGTTCAGTGTGTAAGGGCTCCATCCCCATTGCTTTTTTTTTTGAAAAAAAAATTCTTAAGTAAAATCTTTGCTTCTGCTCCAGTGGGCCTTAGAATAGCAGTGAGGTGCTAGAAGTTCGTTCTGTCTCCCCCATTTATCCCTCTCCACTTCTCTCTGTACTTATCTTTTCTAATAGGTTAACATCTGAATTCTGATCCCAGCCATAAGAAACCAGTAATGATGGTTTATTAATGTTCTTGTTAAAATAAACTTAAAGGCAAGCTTCGTAGAATAACATATATCCTTTGATTCTGACATTTTTATTCTGCTTTGCTGCTGCTTTTTAAATTTTTCCCCCAAAATACTCTCCCTTTCCCTAAAATATAAAGGAGAGTAAAATCTTTATCAGTAGAATATTTGCTTTGGTAAATTCTGCTTTGGATGTTTTCATCAAGAATAGTCTCTTGAGAAAACTTCAGATTTATGCTGAAAATACATATTTGCCTCAGTGGTATACATATTTTTGTAACCTGTACATGTGACTGTATCATAAAGCAAACATTTGTGAGTTCCTTTGACTTGATTTGCAGGTTATTTACTTTGACCTTTGAAAAAGGCCTCTACAGGTTATTTCTGTGTTGCTTTCACAGGTACTGAGTTTGAGGGTGCTGTCATAGCCCTGTTTCATTTGTTGGCCACAAGGACAGACAAAGTCCGAGCACTACGGGAGGCTTTTTATCGGCAGAATTTACCCAATCTCATGAACCTCATTGCTACAGTGTTCGTGTTTGCTGTAGTTATATATTTTCAAGTAAGTGTATTTTTATTGAGGAAGGATGTGGATTTTTATTTTGCTCTTTCAGAGGAAAATTACACTTGAAATGTTGGTGTTAACAAGTCTGTTCAAGACCTAGTCAGGCAAATAATTTAATTCCTTACACTAATCTGAAGGCACAAGACACTGGTGGATAGGAAAAGAAATTTCTGTATGCAAGGGCAAAATTTTTGTTAGCATTGTATTTTTCATACTTTGTACTGCTACTTGCTTTCCTTCTCTGGTCTGCATTTTTTTCTTGCTATCTACTCATGTTTCTTACTGTTGACTTTGTTTTCCAGGGATTTCGTGTTGACTTGCCCATTAAGTCGGCCCGGTACCGAGGACAGTATAGTAGCTATCCCATCAAGCTCTTCTATACTTCAAATATTCCCATCATTCTTCAGTCTGCCCTAGTTTCAAACCTGTATGTTATTTCCCAGATGCTGTCTGTTCGATTTAGTGGCAACTTTTTAGTAAATTTACTAGGACAGTGGGCCGTGAGTATTTTATTTATATTAATTTATATTATATGGTTAAATTTTTAACTGAATGTAATATTCGTGCATTTGCTTTCACATTTTCAGATGCATAGCAAAGTTTGTTATTTATCTGGAAGAATTATTACGTGTTGAAAACCTAAGATTTTTTTTTTTACCGTTTTACTCCCAAGAACATTTTTCTGTCACTTGAGTGACTTTTTAGGCTAATACTACAGTTGCTTTTGTAAAAGTGATTTCCTGTTTTGCAATTATTTTCTTTTGTCTTTTTTTAAAATAAAAGAACCATTTGATAAGAAAAATTCCCAGCTATTTACAGATATTATCTGGGATAACAGACTCACCCTTTCCTGTTTTATCTCCATTTTTAATTGTCTGAATGGCAGTAAACTACTTTCTGATTAACTAGAGATTGGTGTGTAATTAACAAGACTGGAGAGAGCTAGAAATTGAATCTAGTAAATTCTGACTTCAGTCTAGTGTGTTGTTTTTGAAGTATAAATTATTTTGCATTGAATTTTGATTGGTTTAAAATTCTATCTTCTGAAAAAGTAGTGTTTTTCCTCAATGGAGTATTTAAAAGGCGAGTTTCATTTCTTCCTTTGCAGAATGTCTCATCTTAAAATTTGCAGTCCATCAGAAAGTGTTTTTTAGCAGTCATTCTTGAAATACAGTGCTTATGCTGTGATAGGCAAGTACTCTACCAGTGAGCTACATGCCCAGCTCTTGTATTTGTCTTAATTGGCTTTTCACTGATAATTGGAAATTACAGTGATTCATGTCTTTCCAACTTTACTGAAGGTAATTTTAAAAAATTAACAGAAACAAAAAAAATCCACATTTTTCCATTCATTTACATAAATTTGATACTGTATTTACTTACTTGAGACAGGTCTCACTTTATTGCCCAGGCTGGTCCTGAACTCCCTGTGTAGCCCAGTCTAACCTTGGATTCACAACAATCCTCCTCCCTGAGCCTTAGGAGTGCTGAGATTATAGGCATGTGCCACCGTTCCTGGCTTTATGTGGCGCTGAGGAATTGAACTCGGGGTCCTTCAGCTTGTTAGGCAAGAGCTTTAACCACTATGCCATTCCTCTAGCCCTTTATATTTTGACCATTATAATTGGAAGGGAATAAGTAAGAAATGCTGTTCCTCCCTTATTAGTCCAACAATAAACATTACTATGACAAACATTGCTTATTAGTAATGAGTGCCTTGAGTAGCTGCTTCTGTATAGATTGTGTCATGACCTTGATTATTCTTTTGGTGAAAAGAGTTACTGAGATTGAATGCATCTGCAAATAGTGCCTTCAGTCTGGGACTCATGGGTCTAGTGACACAGTACACAAAACAAAACAAAAAACCCCTGAAAATCTTAAATTCAAGAGCCAGAAATTTTAATCATTGTAACCCATGATTAGTTCTATCCCTGCTTTAAAACTTTAGTTGATTTGAGCAAATACATGCTATATATTCCTGTTTCTATTACTTCAAAAATCCCATTTTGAAAAGACTACTCCATGTAACAACATGGGAGCCATATAAAGTTTGGTCAGTGAGCTGGTTTTTGTCAGTATTTTGTTTTTAATACTTTCAAATACAAAATTAAGATATCAATATTGAATATTCACATAATTGAATAAATTTGATTATAAATATGCTTCTATTCTTACTCTGTCTTTTAAAAATTACTTGTTAAATGTATTTAAATATCTTGCATACATTGTTCAGTTTTAAAAGAGTGTGGGTAGTAGATTCAGAAATAAACTCCTTACTTTTTAAACACGCATTGTTGGAGCTGGAGGAATGGACAGCAGTTGAAGTACTTGCTTTGCAGGCACAAGGCCCTGAGTTTAGATGGGCCTTGCACCACAGAAAGCCAGGCGTGCTGGCACATTACTGTTACCCCAGCACTTGGGTGATTGCAAGGAGGATTGCCCTGAGTCTGAGTCTAAGGCCAGCCTGGGCTACAAAGCAAGACCCTGCCTCTAAAAAAGTAAGTAAATAAAGACTTGTTGGCTGTAATTGCATGAAACCTAAAACACGACTTCTGAAAAATTTGAATTAAAAAATGAATTCTTACAGAAAGGTACACCTGGACGTTGAGCTACTTGGATAGTTAAGCAGGACAACCATTTGAGCCCAGGAGTTTGGAAGCAGTATGAGCAACATAGATTTCTCAAAAAAACAAAAAACAAAAAAACACCACTTAAGATCTGGGCACATAGCAGTGGTTGAGTAAGTGCTTAGCATTGTAATCAAAATGCTGGGATCCATCTCCAGTGTCAAGAAAAAGTTCTTAACCAGTCAGGTAGGCCATTTTTCTCTTCTTAACTCACAGGATGTCAGCGGTGGAGGACCTGCTCGTTCTTACCCTGTTGGAGGCCTGTGTTACTACCTTTCTCCTCCCGAGTCCATGGGTGCAATATTTGAGGATCCTGTTCACGTAGTAGTTTATATTATCTTTATGTTGGGATCATGTGCATTTTTCTCTAAGACATGGATAGAGGTATCTGGTTCCTCAGCCAAAGATGTAAGTATTTACAAGTTTTTACTTGACGATAAAGCAGTCCTTTTTTTCTGTAATTTAATCTTTATTTATTGTCCATTCTTAAGTGAGATTGTATCACCCATAACAGGCTAAAACTTGATTCTGGGAGGGTGAGTTTCTTAATACAGTGGTTTATGATCCAGTCTTAAACCTGCCCAATAAAGTCTCTTCCCTTAATAGGTTCTCCATAGGGAAAAGGTAATGAAAAGAGGTTGAGAAATACAGGACTAATGTATGGCTTACATATAGTTGGTGGCATTGAAGCCTCAGGTTTAAGGAGAAGGATATGACAATGCCAATTTCAAGGTTCTTATGTATTACTTAATATGTAGAAAGCACTTTGAACAGAACCAGGTCAACTGAACAATAAAGTGTTAGGAGTTTGATTTTAAAAGTTTTTTTTTCTCTTGGCAGGTAGCCAAACAACTTAAAGAACAGCAAATGGTAATGCGGGGTCACAGAGATACCTCTATGGTTCATGAGCTGAACAGGTAAGCTCAGTATTCAGTTCCTTTTAGGAGTAGGAATGCTTATTAGTTTACCACTAAATAGTATCACTTTATTTCTTCAAATTGGTATTTAAAGCGGATGTCTTCTCCACTCAGGATAACAAAACTTAAAAATTGTTCTCACATTGAAGCTGACCCTAAGTGATTATTTCAAATGAAATGTGTTCCTTTCACTGTTCAGCCAAGGTGTCAAAATGATGTAGATCCAGTCTGAATGTTGGCTAGCTGCACATAAAGGGAACTTTGTAAAAACCTATAAGGTGTGATTAAAAAGAACACTGAATCTGTTTTTAAAAATTATTCTCTAAAAGGTACATTGCTATTGATTTCCCTCAGAATACTCCCCTTTACTTTGAACACTTATCTCATTGCTCTTACAACGTCTTGACGCAGTTCTGGAAGCCCTTTTTGTCTTCAGCTTCATTGTCATGGCTGCCTTGCCATCCTCAGTCGGGTCAGAACACTTACCCCTCGTGGTCATTCTGTGTGGGGGTAAAGAGCCGGAAGTCACTGCCAAATCCAGTGGATAAGGTGGAGAGGACACACTATCATGTTTTTATTTGACAGAAATTGCAGTAGTTCAGTGATGTATGATCAGATCATACAGTGAATGATTACATTTAAAAAATGTAAATCTCCCTCAAAATACTCTTCTTTGAACACAGCTATTCCAGGCATATAATTTTTCACATAAATATTTATGGTCTTTTATGCATTTTTTTCACTAGGCATACTTTCAGAGTTCAACCATATTACAGTACCTATCAGTAAAATTTTTTATTCTTGAGTAATATTCCATTGTGTAGTTTTATGATGTTTATTATCAGTTGGTGGAAATTGACTTATTTCTACTTTCACTATTATGGATATTGCTTTTGTGAATATATTTGTACAAGTTTTGTGTATGTTTTCATTTTCAAGTGGAAATGGTGGGTCAAACAATAATCTGTGTTTACATTTGAGGAATTGCTGTTTTCCAGAGTGGCTGTGCCATTTTTACATTCGTGCCAGCCTTCCCACTGTGGCACATCCTGAGTAGCACTAGTTCTTGTTTTTTGACTTTGGCTATTCTAATGGGTGTCTTGTGGCTCTTGGTGGTTTTAATTTCTTTTCTCTCTGACTAATAATGTAGAATATCTTTTCATTTGTTTATTGGCTGTTTGTCTTGTTTGAAGAGATACCTGTTCAATCCTTTTGCTGATTTTTTAAATTATGTTGCCTTTTTGTTCGTCAGTTTTAAGTTTTAAATAGAAGTGTTATCAGGTATTTTCAAATATTTGATCCTATTCTGCGGGTTGTTTTTTCACTTCCTTAGTGCTGTCTTCTGACACCCAGGTTTTTAATTTTGATGAAGCCCAAATATATTTTTTCATTGATTGCATGGTGCTGCTTTTGGTATAATACCTGAGAGAGCATTGCCAAGACCAAAGGTCATAAAGGTTTATTCTGTTTTATAGTTAGTAGTCTCAGCTGTTCTACATTGTCAGTGACCCTTAATTTAGTTTTTGTGTTTGATGTGAGGGGGGATTCCACATTCCTCATTTGGCATGTGGATATCCAGTTGCCCCTGGATTCATAATTCGGGCTCTAATATTTCTAATATTTGAGTTTCTGTAATGAGTTCTGGAACATTTATATCTAACCTGTATTCAGTTAACACTTAATTCACTTAACAGGTACACCACAGAGGATAGTGTAATGAGCCTGTAGCTCTAGAATTTATTCTGTCATTCCGGTTTCATCCTGTATTCCCTAGCCTTTTATTTATCCACGTGTATCTTCTTCTTTCAGTGTTGTAAAGAAAATTCCATTTTTAAGTTTTCCAGGTAATAACAATATACAGCTACTTAAATTAGTGAAAGGATCATCGAAATTGTCACATGAATTTAATACTCAGAAATCTAATTTTGAAATTTACTTTGTGTTGCAAAAGAGGGAACTAAAAGTTGTTTAAAAATATTAAGTATTCCAATACTTACATGTTTAGTCTAGGTCTTCTCCCCTAAAAATTATGTGTTGCTTTTTAGGCTGTTGACTTTTTTTTTTTTTTTTTTGAAATTTTGAAGTAAAAAACCATCGCCTTGATCAGTTTTTCATTGCCATGTACAGCCTGTCAGTCCGGTACCAGTCCCTCTGATTATTCTCGTTAAAGAACCACTGCTAGCCAAACTTCCTTGCGTCCGACCGCTTGCCCGTGCTTTCCTTCACTGCCTCAGGGTTTTATCTCGCAGGTACATCCCCACGGCCGCTGCCTTTGGAGGCCTGTGCATCGGCGCCCTGTCAGTGCTGGCTGACTTCCTAGGGGCCATTGGATCTGGCACTGGAATTCTGCTTGCAGTCACTATTATTTACCAGTATTTTGAAATATTTGTTAAGGAACAAGCTGAAGTTGGAGGGATGGGTGCTTTGTTTTTCTAAATGTTTAAAATATTTTTCTGTGTGTGAAAAGGAAAATATTTTGACACATTGTTTTTGTCAAATAGTGATGGTTCCCCTTTTATTCAGTTTCTCGTTTTTAAGTGCTAACTTTCCCATTTCTGAAGTGGGCACCGAACTAAGCCTGTGTGCAGCATTAGTACCAGCTGCCTTAAAACTAAAGTTTACATTAGTCATTCAAGTGTACATCTAGTGTTGCCTGCAATGCTGGGAACCAATGTGTCTACCTTGCTGTATTAAATCACGACAGTGAGATGGTGACATGGATTAGTTTTGCACACAACATTCGAAACCCTTCATGCCCCCTCCCCTGTTGTTTAAAAATAAATGTAGTTCAAAATGCCACTTTGCAGTATTTTTGAGCTTATCTACTGAGTTCTGAAACATTTATATCTAATCTATATTTTAGATAATTTTTATACTTTTTTAACTCATAGTATCTATGTTCCCTACCTTCCCTCTCCATATTTATCCCCTTTTATTTATCCTTTCCTAAAGCAGCCTTTTGGCCCAAATAGACACCATCAAGCATTGAAGTTATTTCTGTTACTAGAAACAATTACTTCTAATTACTCTTCCTGGTTTTCATTCCTTCTTTCTTCCCAGGGACAGCATTATCTGTGCTGTTTGACTGTATTGGCTATGCCTTCTAATTCCAATCAGTCACTTGAGAGTACATTCAAGATACTATGCCCAGGTTTTTTGTTTTGCTTTTTGTTTTGTTTATAAATCCCTGAAGCAAAGATCTAATTCTCGAGCAACGTCTGTAGTTCAGTGGGGGTGAACAATGAGTAATTCATGCTAGGAATTTATGTCTGTTGTTGTACTTATAGCAGCAACATGAGTGTAAAGAGTAGACAATAAACTTTTATTTAATAAAACTGTTTCAGTTGTTTTGGAAAAATAATCTCACACTGCATGTTTTCTGTGATCATTGCATAGGTTCACTGTACTTACAGAGCCCATCCTGAGATGCCTACTGAAATCAAATACTGTACTTCAGTGTTCAATTTTAAATTAGTGAGGAATAGTGGCGAACTTAAGAGCACTCACTCATGTGGACAATAGCTGGAAACAATGATTTCAAAACAAATATCATTGTCTCTATTTGAAACTGCATAGTTCATTATAAATCACTCCCTTTTTAGAATATGTGCTGTATTTCCCCCAAAAATTAAAAATACATTTTCAGAAGTACATGTTTCTGTCATTACTTTCTAAGTAAGCACAAGTAGTGTGTCTTAATTAGCTTAGCATTTACACAGCTGGGTAAGTCCACAGACAAGACAGATGAAGGCAGAAGATGGAAGCAGTGGCCAACTAGTACACCTCCCCCTAAGGCCTCAGATCACTGGTATCAGCAAGTATGGACCTGATGTTAATTACATCATTTTCAAAATGTAGACAGATGACTTCCTATAGAAAACCTTAAGTTTTCAAATTTTTAAATGAACTTAATGCAGACCAGCAAAAACATCCAGCAGCTGCCAATCCTCAAACTGACAAATCTCCAAGGCATAGCCCTATGATGTTCACAGATGATATGCAGTATTACGGTATAGTTCCAGGAGTTAGCTGTCCGTCTGAGTTGCTCTTCAGAAGAAAGCAAGCAGAAAGGCCACATAGAGGTTACAGATCTTACTCCATCCACACTTAATTAAGGTCATTCCCACCGGGAAGGGCTTTGAAAGAGCTGATCTGTATTGGGAGTCTCTGCTTGATTTTCAAGAATAACAACATGAACTTTGAGATGTTTCAGGGAAAAAGATTAATTTCTTTGGAGAACCATGCCAATGATTAGACATATGTACAGTACCTAATTCAGTTAAGGAGGCCAAACAAATTACTCCATACGTCTTTTTCAAAACTAAAAATACTGATGTAAATACCCATTTGTACACTTAGGTGTAGAATTTTTATTTTAGGGGTTGATAGGAATTAGCTGACTAATTTGGAACTCAAGTCTGCTTTCTTATAGATACACCTTTGCATTCTGGACTAGGTTAAAAACTTGAGACTGACTTTAAAAAATGAAGTAGAAATAGCTGCATTTTCATTAAGTATTCAGAGTTAAATGACAGTTACAGCCTACCTATAATTATAATTCCATACTACTACCACATATTTTGTGCTTTTATTTATGAAAAAGCTAATTTCAGATCTACATTAAGTTCAATACAAAGTCTTTGTGAAGAAAGCCTGGTCTCATTTACAAAAACATGGCCGTTGTCCTCTTTTGGCCTTAAAATTTCAGGAAGGGTACTTCAAATGGCTTCGTGTTTGCGTGTTTCAGTGCCAACGCATAGGAATAGACTCTGGCATCCACTATAAGATGTTCTTCAGCTACCAGAGCTACAGGAAACAAAGAATACAACTTAGGTAAAGCACTTTATGAAAACCACATAGTCAGTCAGTATTTACTGAGCTGCTGTTACGTGCTAGTTCCTTCGCTAAATGCTACTTATTTATTTCCTGCCCTCAAAGCTCCGAAAGAATCACGTTCCCATCATGAGACAAGAACATTAAGCATAATGACTGCATGCTGAAATTGCTAAGCTGTGAATTTACAGTTCCAATTGTTATGCTTCATTTATAGCTTAGGGCTTAGCTATTCTAAAACTGACTATACCATGTCTTGTTTATGGATTCAGGTGTCTTTTCCACTGCTGGAAGGTATACATTTTCCATCATGCAGGCTGAACTATAGGCACATTAGGCCTGGAAGAACACCACCAGGAATGCTGGCCAGGAGCTGGAGCGTAGCTCAGCAGTTAAATGCAAGCCTGTCGGTTTGATTCCCCAGCACCGCGTAATCCAGGGATGGTAGGTAGCACATGCCCATAATCCCAGCACTTGGGAAGCTGAGGTCCTGGGCTCCATAGTGATGGAGGTTGTCAGAATTTGAATGTGGCTGTTTTCTAAGCCACTTGTTTGAGAACAAGCCCAGAGAAAAGGGATCCTTAGAGGCAGGGCTCAACATCCTACTCACCTGGATATGGCAGGTAGTTGGTAAATGATGAATGCTACTCAATATGGTCTAATCTTGTCACCCTCACACCTTCTCAAATGTTCCTTGTTGAATAATTTAATTCTATTAAAACTGCTAAGCGAACAGTTTATCTTTACCTCCCTCACTTGCTGTTTTATACTCTTAAAACAGGAAGGGAAGTTAAGGTAGTGAGAAAGAAATGGAAGGACATCAAAAAAGGAGTATTAACACTTAATCACTTAGATGTTAATACTGCTCTGTACCATTTGACTTGGCCCAGGTAGGGGCTACTAATCTTTTTCTAGGAAAAAAACTTCAGCCATGATTTGTTTAATAACTAGTAATGGTCAGCTGGATCTCTAGCCCTGCCAAATCTGTGAGATTCCAAGTTGTGTTGCCTATTACAATGTGTTTCTCTAAAAATACCTAATAAATTAAGATATTTCCTTCATATGATTATTTTTAAGTCTGGCTTTCAGATCTTGCAGTAGTCTTTTATCTTAGGTCTAGTTCTCCCCGTTCCCACAAAGGTAAAGCAGGAACAGGCTTGCTGGGCACTGAAATCACATCTGTTGAAAGATAACCACTTAACTTTTCAAACAAATACAGACATTTCAAAATAAAGTGATACGGGTGTATCACAGGAGTATCACAGTGGCTAGGAATCTTATCTTAAAAGTGCATGGGCTGGCCAAGAATCATATAACCTAACTACTTGACCAATAATTTCTAAAGGTCACATGCCCAGTTTAGTAAACTGTATCTGCTTATCTCACTTTGCATATGTAGATACGATACGTCAAATATTTGTTGAAGGAATTTAAGAGGATCTCCTAAATTTCCACCTTCCACAAAGACACATCCAGTGTACTCGTACAGCTGAGGAAAAGCTGAGATACTCCTTTGCGTTGCTGTGGATTAAAGACTTAAAGTATAGGACAGCTCTGACTACTCAGCAAAAAAAAAATACCTGGCCCTTCTATAGGGAGGAAAACAAGCTCCTACTAAAAGCGATCATGTGACAGAATGTTTTGCTCAGAATTTTGAACCTATACCACCTGGAAAGGAAAATTAGTTTTGGTCAGTTGTAGTTTTATAGCAGTTTTTAGACATTTAAAGAGGACAAAGGAGTTAAATTTAATTCACCAGTTACTGGGATGGAGACCAGGAAGATAAGTGGGTAATAAGAATGCTTACCATCAAGTCTGTTCAGCAGGTCATTCTTTGGTAAAGAAATTACTTCCACAAATTCTGGACAAACAAAGTGCAAATGAAAACAAAGCCAAAGAACAAGAGCCTACCAGTACAACCCAACATGTCTGAGGTCAGTATCACTATGCTAAGCCATGCATGTGACCAGCCACTGGGAGCCAAGTAACATACCTCCATCCCCTGAAAATAAACAGAAGGAGAACACTTTTAGCAAGGTCGGGAGAGGCAGTGCTTCAAATATATAATGCAAACATACCAAAATGGGTATAAGAATGTAACAGAGACTTCAGTCTCTACTAAATTTTATCATGGAAAAAAACCAAATTCCAACAGTATAGTATTATTACTCTCCAAATATTTAACGGCAAAATTAAAGCATAATCTATAATGTCTTTACGCATATGCAGGGTTTTTTTTGAGACAGGGTCTCACTCTGTAGCCCCAGCTAGTGCTGGACTCACTATGGAGCCCAGGCAGGCTGGCCTAGGACTCATGGCAATCCTCCTGTCTCAGCATCTGCAGTGCTGGGATTACAGGCATGTGCTACCACGCCTGGCTTCATGTGGTGCTGGGGAACTGAAATCAGCGCATTTGTTGTGCCATTTCTCCAGCTTCTATGAATATGCAATTCTTTATGTTTATCTATACAGGTTACAATTCAGTGATATTAACACTCAGTGTTACACAATCACCACCACCGTTACTCCACACTATTACTGATTGACCACATGAAACAGAAACTTAGAACCCATGAAATAATAACTCCCTATCTCCAGTCATCTCCATTTCTGTCTCTAAGAATTTATCAATTCTGCATATTTCTCGTTTCATGTGAGGAGAATCACAGACCATTTGTACTTTTATGTTTGGCTCATTTCACTAAGTACAATGTTTAGGCGCATGGTGTAGCAAGTTTCATTCTGGCTCAGTCATTTCCCATCATGTGTGTGTATCGGATGTGCTCATGGATCTCTGGGTTGTTCCTGTTTGTGGCTAAAGTAAGTGAGTGGTCCTATTATTAATATAGGTGCGCAAGTATCTTGAGTCTCTGCTTTCAGTTCTTTCGGATGTACGTCCAGGAGTGGAAATACTAGAGCATACAGTAACTGTATTTCACTCTTCGAAGATATGTCAAACCTTTCCAGTGTGTCACGTATGTATTTAAATGTTTAGAATTGGCAACAATAGAATACTAAAACACAGTAACAACGAGGATAAGAAATTAATCAACACATACATATATTTACTGTTGTAAAAATATATATGTATCTAGCTAGATAGGCATCTCCCAAAAGTTTCCAAATACATTAATTCCATAAAGAATAACTGATAAGCTGCTGCCCAGTAACAATTACTTATGCCATTCTTACAATATACATGAAAATAGAAATGAGATGATTTTATGTTCCTTACTGTTTATACTAAGTGGATATAAACTTCATACAAAAATACTAAAGTGTATAATTTATTTATATGAAGATCAAGAAAATGCAGAAATGTTCAAGATTATTAAAACAAACAAGTATACCTGTAAAAGGTTCTATCTTTGAACTGAAGACTATGATTCTTTTAATGAGAAATCAAACAAGAAGCAAGTTAAAAGATCTTTAATCCAACTCAGCCACTGTAAGTGTAGCCAACACACGCTCACCTGGCTTTGGCTTAGGTCTGACGTTTTCTGCATCATCTCCATTGATCGTGACTGTCACAATGTGTGTTGTGCAATTTGACAGACCTGGGTCCAAACACACAGCTGTGGAAAGAAGCAATCGCCCATCTTAGGCCACCTGAATGCTTCAGTCCATCTGTAATTTCTCCCCCTACTTAAGTATCTTAGGAAGGAGACAGGACTCAGGGATTCTGTTAACATACAAAACAATGCAGAGAAACTGTAGCTATCATATTTAATCAGTAGTTGCTGTAGAGACACATAGTACATTTGCACTGAGTTGTAATATTCTCTTCTGAGTTCTAGATCAAATTTAATTAAATCTGAACAGTCAGATGGTCGAGACGGTCAAAAAAAATTAAATTAAAATTTAAAAATCCTAGAGGATTGTATGTGCATGAGGTAAATAACAAAGTTTGGATTGTGGAAAAATTCAAAAGGCAACTCAGTTCTACTCTCTAACCTCAGGTCCTTCTTTCTCCAACTTGCTGTCATGAGAAGAGATTCCCTTAGAGTTATGACCCACTGAATCTACTTCTCTTCACAGAATTAGAGGAAACAAATCCATCCAAATTATGACCATAAGGAACACTCAATCTCTTTACACCACAAGGACTTTTTGCTTGGTTAATTTTCAAGAAACTGTTGCCAAGGACACACCTGGAAAGCAGTACAAACCTGAAGAGCATTCAGCAATGTCACCTTTGTAGCCAGTTTCCTCCTCTAGCTCCCGAAGAGCCGCTGCTTCTGGGCTTTCATCTTCATCAATGAGACCTGTACGATGTACGATGGGAGACGGAAATGGAGTTTTCGTCGAACCTGTCATTCTGCTAAGGTAGCTGCTGCTGAGCTTTGCAACAAGTGGTCTTACAGACAAAATTAACTGAGGTTTGAAACTCTTTAAAACCCTTAGTAGATGGCAGGTAGCATGCATTCCTTACAACAAAGATCTAGATTCTTTTTATGACTATCACCACAGGATGTCTACACAGCAGAGACAGATACGTAAGGAAAAGTGACTTGATGGTCGCCAGACGGCCTAGGGTTTAGTGTCAGCTATGTGAATGAACACAGAAAACTTAGCCTTTTTCTCTAGTTCTTTGTATGTAAAATGGTGACATCTATATTATCTATTTTGCCTTCTAACCTCATGGAAATTTTGAGGCCTTACTGTGAAATTCCACAAGTAAGTGAACTGAAGAGTGTGGACTTAGGTAATCATGATGGCTACCAATGAGGAGTAAATGCAGAAAGGCCAAGTGAAAGGAGAGTCACAACGTAAAGAAGAAGTACAATGCAGGCTAGCCTGTTACTTTTAATTAATAATTACTTTAATTTTTTCCCAGCAAAATGGCAAGTACATCAGAAAGTAAAGAGTTAACCATGTTACTGTGGGCTGGGTGTTTTCCCCGGGTTTCTGGAAATCAAACCTAGGGCCTTGTGCACATAACCTATGTGCTCTACTGCTGAGGTATAAAACCTATACCACTACAAGTAAATAAGATAAGCTCTTCTTATGGGGTCCACCCAAGAAAGTTTTGCATGGCACCCTAATCTCTAAATAGCTTCTTTAATTATAGCGCAACTGAAAAATAAGCATTCTAGTTGAAATTAAGAATTTCCTTGGCATGTTTTCATATGACAGATCACGGTGTCTTTTTCCATTCAGTGACTTCTGGAGTTTGAACTACTAATTACTGTGAATCCTTTATCAAGAGTAGATTGCCGGTGACATAAAATAATGGTGGCAAATTAAGGAATAGTATTTCTAATTTGCCAGGAGAAGCTGGAGAGTGTTTCAGGTCAGTGGGGTAATCAGGAGAGGACAGGCAAAACACCATGCCTTGCATCATCTTCCTGGGTTCAGCAGATCCTAGAATATGGCCACTGGTCCGCAGGAGCCGCCTTATGGAAATGGCATTGTTTTACTTACAGCCATATGATCAGGTAAAAAAAAATGTTAAGAGCTATAAGCACTGTAGTTTTCAGACTTGGCCATGGCTCAGGTCAACAAACCCTGAGAAACAATGGGATGATTACTCACCTGCAGGGAACTCTAGGCAGTAGCGGCCCACTGGTGGTCGGAACTGTTTCACCAAAACAATACACTCATAATGAAGAGTTCTTTGTAGCACAGGAATGACTGCTACTCCTGTCATCAGAAAATGAAACAAAGGAAATACCTAAGCAAAGTTTGTGAGGCCACCAGTTAGCTTCCATCCACAAACTCTCAAAAGTTTAAGAAACTCTCCAAAATATACTCTGAATTTACCATTAGGCAATAAGGTTAGTACTAGCAGTTAACTCTGGGTTCTATTCTTATTTTTTTTTAATTACCCTTCTACATTTCAGTTTTCTTCCCCCCGACCTTGATAACCTGATTAGCTGTCACAATTTTTCTTTTGAGAAAGAAAAAGGGTCTTGCTGTGTTGTCCAGGCTAACCTCACAGCCCTAGCCTCTAAGTAGCTGAGACTGCAGGTATGCATCATATGCAAAACCAGTTTCCTAAAAAAATGAAATTAAAACTGAAACTAAGCATTTCACATATGGCCAAGGATGTGGGCTCTATTTTGCACTATAAAGCAACTACATCACTGGTAATCTTACAGCAATCTACGCACTCTTGAATATCTTTTAAGCATTAAATTAAATTCATTGTTTTTAGAATATGTTAACTAGACTGACTTTTACTGTTTTAGGTAAAAGATGTTCTTTCATGTTATGTGGCCTTAACTGAAGTAAACTATCGGGCTGTAGAAAATACAAACTACCAGAAGAACACCTGGTTCTTTCTAGATGCCCTTGCATTACCTAAGAACAGCAGCTGCAGCAGTGCCTCTCTGATTCTAGTACAAACAGAAACCAAAACAAAATGGAAAAATAAAAGTAAAAACAAAAAAGTCTTCTTGCTCCACTTCCCCTAGACCACATGTGAGTCTCAAAATTGTTTCTGGGGCCAGTCAGACTGCACATGTCGGGCAGGCAACGTGAGCTGAGCGAATCTACCCAATCTCCTTTCCTCATCAACTTAGAAGACAAGTGATCGATCAGCATGAAATTGTGCCAACACTTTTACCAAGCTGAAGAGGTTCTAGCCCAGATCCTCTGAGTAGAGAACAATTCTAGAAGTCTGTATTTATATTGACAAGGTAAGTGGCTTCAAATTATAGGCTTGTTCAGCTATTAATATTGGTACACCTCCTCTTCAGAAACACTGTTCCAAGCTTAAAACACTGGTGCCAGAGGTTACTGACGAAGAAAGCTTGATTTGGTTACAAAGCACTGCAAATACTAACACGAAATTTACAGACATAAGACTGTAACTGAAGACAACTTTTCTCTGAGATACTTGGGTTATTTCAGATACCTTCCCATAATCACATCCTTTAAAAAGATGCTTATGACCATACCATCAGCAGACTGTCCCTTCCGGGATGTACGTTTCACTGTTTCCCAAGTTCTGTTCAGGCAGAGAACAAAAATATCATTAGTGCCAAAGATAAGAATGTTCTTAGGTTTTCTGTGTGCAACTACAACTTCACAAATGCAATGCATGCACAAGGACAAATGACACTGGCCAAGAAGACCACAAAAATAAAGATTTACACTAAAAAGCCACATGTGGTTTCTTATAGTTTCTGAAATTACCAAAGAAAACTCTTGACACCTTATACCTAATGCTTTGGATGCCACCTTAATACAAAGTCTGCTAACCACTCAAGCTGCCACTTTGTCAAAAATACTTGAGTTTGCATTTGGATCATTAATCTGTGCGTGAGCAGCACAGCTGGTGACTGCAGGTGTTGAGGCATTAAGCAGTGATTCAAAGGAGGCTGCTAGGAACATTCCAGCCCTCTTTAAGAATGAAACATTCCATGCACAATGTGAACTACTGATATGTCTTAGTTCTGTTAGGAAGTGACCTACACTGTACACCTTAAGAAAGCAGAACCTTCCATTTATTAGCTAAAGAATTATTAAGTTTAGGCAAGCACTCTACTTTGCATGAGGTATGTCTTATTTAGGAGGGCAAAGGGATCCCCAGAGGGAAGAGGGAGATGAGAGCAAATTCTTATTCCCCTTTAGGGCTTTACTCCTTGCTGGCTACTGTTAGCAATCAGTTCCTCACTCTTACCTATGCTGGGTTTTAGTAACGTCTGTCCTATTCTACTTACCCAGAACACTGGGCAGTATGTTATACAGAAAATTCAATTACAAAAAAAAAAAAAATCATGCCATTAAAGAGTAAGGGCATAATGTGAAATTCCCTGATTTATTCTCCCATCCTTAAGCAGAAGACAACAAAGGTAAAAGATGAGATGGCAGAAGCAATCAAATGCAGAATATCGTAAAAAGAAAATTAGGGATCTAGTGACAATGGGATTTGGGATTAGGGAAGAATCAACAATTTCACTGCAGTACAAGTCATACTACTTGGAGGAACTTTCTGGATCACATATTTTATCTTTTTGTCCCTAAGGTTTGGACTATGTCACGTTTCCTTAAATTTTGTTCAGGTACTTGAGCTGCTTTTTAAAAGCAACAGTTTATAAACTGTACAACTTTTAGCATTATACCCAAATTCTAAAGGGCAAGTGTATCAAAATGAAACCTATGAAAAGCAGACTACTATGAGAACTCACAGCAGCCCAACACTCCTGTTAGTAGCAAGTAGCCAACCAACAAGCAACTTCTGGTAAGTAAATAATACAGATTGCAAGAGATAAAACACCTTTTGGCATAGCTTTCTCTGCTGCCTCTTAAGGTTAGTCCTAAAGACTGAAGGCAGTGCTGGGAAAAGCACTGATGGTCCCATCCCAAATACACTAGGAATAAGGGAGACAAAGAGCAGCGTCATTACAATGGTTAATATGAAATAAATAAGCAGTAAAGAGCCATAAATTATGAGCAATAAAATATAAGTGCATTTATAAAAACATTAGAACCAGAATGTCCCTGTGAGAGCTCCAACAACCTCCCCACCCCAAGTACTGGGGATTGAACCCAGGACCTTCACACTGAATGACATCCCCAGCCCCTACCTATTATTTTTGAGACAATGATCTTAGAAGGACTCTGAGAGATGCAAATTTGACTGAGAGTGAGATAATCTTAACCTCTACTTGCCTAACTGCTAACCCTAAATCTACAGCTTCCTGGCGAATGTTTCCTTAATTGTCAAACTCAGCGGCTGAGTACACTATACCATTTCAGAATGAGTATGCTAGCTCAAAAATCTTTACTAGTTTTAGAATTCTGTTCTGTTTAATATACTCCATTCTTCTGTCTCTTATTACAGGAAAGCAGTCTGCTTTCTTCTCTCTACCCACCAACACGAGGCAGGAGTGTAACGAAGGATGACTTCAGTGCTATCTTGTCAATCTAGGGGCTCATTACTGGTATATTAACACCTTTTTGTTTTTTCCATGAATCAGACAGTGAAACTAAGCATTCTAGAAGACATTTTTATAAATTAAAAAAATCATAATCTTCTAGAAAGAAGAGATTCATTCTTTGAAGCGTGATGTTCTGGTATAAAATACTATCGTTTTCCACAAGATCTCATGAAAGGCCAAGAGGAAAATGTACATACGTAAGAATGGAGGTGAGTAACTCTAATCGGGTTTATATATAGATGGCAGTTTGTAGAGACTGTGGAGCCCATTTTCAAATTACTACAACAGACTCTTTTGAAGTAACTGATGCACATAAGTATTCTGAAAGAAATTCCCAAGTGATTGTGATATTTATTTCTGATTAATAAAGCTGGAAGGGAAGATGACTAGTGAAAAGCAGGCATGAACCAACAAATACTCTTTAGACCAAGTAGTGTTAAGGACTACATTTCATGTTATCGACTTCATAGGAAAGAGAAAACCAAACTATAACACTATAAATTAGGTTTCACAAATATAAGGGCAATGGAATATACGATGTTTCCTAAAGCTTATTCGGCCTTGCTTTCCTAAAGGTCTGGCCTCTCTGCCCTACTCACTTCACACTTAGTTCTGCACTGCAAACTCACTTCCCATCTTAAATAAGTTATAGTTAGCCTCCTATATTGCTGGAGGACTACAGCATGAATACTGGGGTTTTAAGTAAGCAATCTTGGTATGTTTCCTACAGCTCTCCAAAGCTGGGTCTTACTGAGGTTTTTGCTAGTTTTAATAGACATAATCAAAAGCTACCGATAGGTCCATCTGTTTACATCTTGATGACAGACGTACCCGTTCACAGAACAGCCACATATTTACATCACTTAGAAATAGAGTTTTTATATGAATGAACTTGTAACATGTAATTTGGACAATGACCTTAGTTTTCCTATTTTCTCATTCTTTTTCATTCTTTATTGTATTAAGTAGTAACTAAATATTAGTCTATTTAACTCCTTTCTCCTGATAGCTTATCAAGTATCAAAACATTTTTAAGCAGAAAATTTAGAAGATAGAAGGAAACAGCCTTACTCACATAGCTACCTTTTTTTGATAGTTGTCCTTCTGGTCTTTTATTAATACATTATTTGGCATAGTTTAAAAAAACATACATACCATTTTCGATTTTGTTATCAACACATTTAATTTCCCCCACATTACTAGATTTTTTCAAATATACTATAATAACCAGTTCCCTAACTTTTCCCCTCTGCTGGGTGTCCAACCCAGGGCTTCATGCATGCTAGGCAACACTCTACCACTGAGCTACACCTACAACCCTATTTATATGATGTTTTAGGTTGCTTTCTGTCTTGCAAATTTTTTATGAACAATTTTCATGCATACTTTTGATTCCAACCATATTTTTTAGCACAGTCTCAGAGGTAGATTAGCTCCAAGCTGTCTTTATAGCTGTTGGTACATACAGTGAAATATGATGCTTTACAAAATATTTTTTCAATTTACATTGGCATGAGCAAGGTATGAGCCTCTCAATTACAACCAGCAATGCCCTCTCTCCCTCTCTTTTATACTTCTAATTTATATATTATAAAGCTGAGTTTTCCTTGAAAGCAGCAGCACATACTTTCAAACTAGTTCTTCTACTACCTTGTCAGCTCAAATTAGGTTTGGCCCAAAAGTTCCAGGTCTATGCAAATCTTACTAGGGAGACCAAACTCTCAATTAGTTATTTTATGAATTTATAACTGTTTTATTCAGATTATCAATGGTTCAAACATTCTAACAACAGAAAAAAACCCAGCTGTATTATATTCATTAACTAAAACGTAGTTTACAACAAGGAAAACATCAAAGTGTAGGCAGAACACTCAATAGAGACCCAGAGAACCCAAATTCTCATCATTTCACAAGACCGGGGAAAAGAAAGTTACCTAGTTTTACCAGTAGGATCCATGTAAGTTGTTTTTTCAAGCTTGACCCATTTTCCTTCTGAAATTAACTAAAAGGAGATCAGATAGTAAGTTTAGAAACTTTTAAACCAAGTATTTTTTTTATCTAAAAGTGTTTTCCTTTCAGATTTTCTCTGTGTGGCTCCAGTAAAAATTTACAGGCAAGTTTTCTGTTCAGAGTAAACATTCAATGCTATTTATCTTTCTTTTTGGAATTTTTGAGGTAATACTGAAGATGAAAACATGAGTCTTAAAAACAGGAAATACTGGATGGCATAGCTCAGTGAAAGAACACGTGCTCAGCGTGCATGAGGCCCTGGTTCCATCCAGCACAAATATGTACATACAAACTGACTCTTCGGCTGTGAAGAGGAAGCACCTGAGAGGGAGCACAAGGGGTGGTAGTTTTCTGGGATGCTCCTTAAGTTCTGATCCCTGATGTGGTGCTAGCCACACAGGGGCACTGAGCAGAGTCACCAACGGCATTCTCCTGTGAGTGATTACATAGGAAAGTGGACCGTGGGGAAAACAGGTCAACGAGTGGATTTCCTCTCCTGATATATGGGGTTTTCAGCCAATCTGAGACAAGCGCCCCAGGAGAGTCCTGCCTGCCTACTGAGGAGTTTGGTTACAAGGACTAACTTACCTATAGCACTATACTGAACTGACAGGGAAGTTTCGTTCTGTACTTAAGGCAGTAGCCTTTTTCTTACTATCCTATCTTTTATTTCTCACCAACAGAAACCTAATAATTATCAGCAAATCTATTCGCCAACAACACAGAAAGATTGTAAATCAAAAAAGAATTCCAAAGCTCAGGATCAGAGCTCCAAGATGAGAGATTCAAAATTTATCCTTTACAATGGTTCCTGCAAGAAGAGACTTTTAAAAGATAAATTAAACAATATACAAGACAGACATGAGTTCTAGAGGTCAAGGGAATTTATTTTACAAATAATAGTTTAGGTTTTTATTGTTCTGATACATGTTGGGACCACAGATAGTTGTGATAACTAAGTAAGAAATCTCAAAAATTTTAAAACCCACATAATCATTGTTCTACCTAGGGAACATTTTAGTAAGAAGAACCGTTCCTGTCAAGAGCCAAAATCTCCAGTTACTCATCTATATAACTAAGAAGTATACACTGTTACTCACATAAAGGCTGCTACATGCCTGAGAGCCCAAAAAACAGGCTCGAAAACAAGAAAGAGTAAAAAAAAAAAAAAAAAAAAAAATCACCTGAAACAAATAACTAATATACTTCTTTTAAATTCAGGATTTATGTGGAGGAGAGAAAGGAAAGTGAAAAACAAGTTGTACCTCCTCTGAAATAATTGACTGCTTGATATTCTGAGAAGAATCTGTTGATTCCTGGTTCTCCATTTTCAACCTAGTTAATCTTTATAGTGCTCAGATGAGAAGTTCACGCTGCAAGGTAACGAGATTTGTTTAGATTCAAATTTTTCCAAATTAAGTAGCTGTCCACAGGACACTAGTCAAAATAATAAATGTATTCACCACCAAAGCTAGTGCACCCACACCTAGAGGGACTGCCCCCGATGAAAATGGAAATGTAGATACCCAAGGGAGCCCCCGGGAAAGAATCATAGCTGCCCAACTATTAGCTCCTACTGTGCATGGATTAGGAATCAGACATGTCCTTAACCAGCAGTTTTGAAACTCCGAAACTCTTGTCAATAAAAATCCAGAAAGATGACTTACCATTCTCCACAGTGACCTTTCAACCTTTTAAAGCTCAATTTTTTAAAAGCTGACCTGGCAATTCCACCTCTCATGTACTCCCCTACCCACATCCCCCCCCCCCCCTTTTTAACAGTTTGGGATAGGTTTACCGTTTTAACAATTTTAAGCTCATAACTCAGCAAAATTAAATACACTCATAGCCAGGTATGGCATACCTGAAGTTGCAGCACCGTGGGAGCCTGAGGCAGGAGGACCAAGCCCAGCCTAAGCAATTTAGTGAGATGCTATGTGGAGCTATAGAGAAGCAGGGATATATTACAGCTCTGTGTGAAGGCCCCACATCATTCCCCAGTACTGAAAAGAAATTCACATTGTTGTGTCTCATTTACATTCAAGTTTTCTTGTTTTGTTTTTTTTGAGACAGGCTATTGCTCTATAGTCTGGGCTGGTCCTGCACTCACTGCGTAGCCCTTGGACACATGGCAGTCCTCCTGCCTCAGCCTCGGAAGCGCACCTGCAAGCCTTGGTGTGTGGAGCTGGGGAATCCAAGCCAGGGCTGTGCACTTGCTGAGCCAGGCCTCCCACCCCCATTTAAGTTTCAACACGTGTCAAAGTCAGAGTTGCTCAGAATTGAGCAGTGCTGTAAGGTCTGTTGTTTCTGGCACTGCTTCCTCTTTTCGTTGCTTTCTTCCTTCACTTTTGGACCCTGCATGTCTGAAAACCTGATTTACCCCCCTCAGAGAAGATGAACCTCCAGAAGCACTGCTCAGCTGTCTCCCTGCTGGTGCTGCTATCAGGGAGCCAGAAGCTATTCTCATTCTTGAACCTTTGTCTATGAGACTGGTTTTCTGTCTCTGGAACATACAGTCAGTTACGTCTCCAGGCAAATGTTACCTCACTGGACACTCAAGGGGAAGCATCATGCTGCGCTCCTTTACAGGGAGCCCTGAGTTACTTCACTGACAACTTCATCCCCAGCATTTTCCATTCTCTCAAGAACTATAAGATAGCTGCTGGACTTTCTGGATTGATCCTGTCTTATCTTTTTCATTACTATTTTCCACGTCCTTGCTATCTTATCTACATGTCTCACTGGCTACTCTAATCCTTCCTACTCCCTAAAGTCCATAGTTCCCTAGCCTAGTCTACGTCCTAACTTTAGACTCAGAGAAAGCATTTCCCAGGGGGACTTGTTTCTGGATGTCTCTTTGAATATCAAAATCCTCAGAGGCTCAGGTCTCTTAAATAAAACAGTATGATGTTTGTATATTACCTACATACATCTTTCCTTAAAATTTAAGGCATCCCATTACTTATCATATGTAACACAAGGTAAATGTTATATAGTTATTATATTGTATTGAGACCAAAAAAAAGCCTGTTAAATATTCAGTATAGACACATTTTTTCCCCTGGGTATTTTCAATCATGGATAGGGAATCCAGATAAACAAAGGGCCAACTGTGTAGACCACCAAGGATAACTCTCTTACCAACTGTCTTAAAGCAAAGAATAACTTTACTGTTTCTTCGGGGATCCAGAGTGGTAATTATATTACCGATCTAATCTTCAATATTTGCCCCAGACAGCAAGTTTCCCTACCCTAAAATAAAATTAACAAAACAAATTGTATTAATATTCCAAAAGTACCTTTAAAAAATCAAAGGCTGACTGACTGTTTTAGGGAACCTGCTAAAAGCCCTTGCTGCAGACTCATCCAAGGTGAGAGGAGGTGCCCAGAGCTCAGCAGTGGGCAGACGGCCACAGGCTCTGCCCACAGCTCCTCATCTTATGGTAACCAGGAAGGAGAAACAATGTACAACATTTGCCAAGTGACTTCAAGTTTTATGAAAAAGATTGAGAGACAAAGAGTAGGAAGATGAGAGGTGGGTAAAAATCTACACAGAGTGAACAGGAACAGTGATCAGGGAAGGTCTCTTTAATGTGGTGACACATGAGCAGCCTTGAAAGTAATAAGGAAGCAAGCGACAGTTATTTAAATATTTATAGAGTCACTGACCTTATTAAAACCTAGAACCCTACTAAGAGGCAGCTATTCCTTTCAACATTGTCTCAGGTGATAATTATATAAACTTTATGTAATAGACACTGGTTGAGGGAAACAATTTACATATTCTAGGCAATCATAGTAGTATGCTGACCAAGTTAAAAAACAAGATGTCTCTAGAATGGCACAAAACACTTGTTCTAAGTCTCTACCTTCTTTTTCTTTTGGTGCTGAGGATGGAGCCCAGAACTTCATGCACATGAGGCAAGCATGCGCTCCTCCATACAGGCAAACCCCCAGCCTCTAGCTCCTTTTTAAAAGTGCCACTTTAGCCTTAATAGCTCTTCTGTGCATACCCAAACTTCAGAAAAGCAGAGAACCGTGGTCTTCAGAAGTATAATATGCACTTCAGAAGACAACAAAGAATCAGGAATCTCTCTCTAATCTCTCCCATAAAAAGGGTATTTAATCTGAGTTCCCAGAAACCTCAGACAAAATAGTCACAATTTTTAACAAAGACAAGCTGGCCCTGTCCTCCAACCAACTCACGTGGTACATTTTAGGGGTAAAGGACTCTACATCACCAATTTAGGTACGTGTAAAATGTCATTCTATTTTCTATCAAAATAACACAAAAATCTACATGATTTAGTAAGAAGTAATTAGTATAGCTGTATTTAATAGTTTTGGTTATAATCATAAAACTTGACTTTAAAAAATTCTGATTAATCCTTCTTTTGTACCATTTATGGTAAAACTAGTCCCTTTGAAGTTGCACAAAACTTTAAGCAAGCATATCCAACCTCTGGCCCATCTTTTCTCTCTCTCTCTCTTTTTTTTTTTGAGTGAAGACCTGTCTTGGGCCACATCTAAAATGAACTATGTAAAATAGGTAATGTATAGATGTACTAAAACTACCTTTGCCAAATTTTTCATGGTAACACTAAAAAAAAAAGAAGAAGAAGAAGAAGTAAAAAACTCGCAGGCAGCAAACTGGACATGTCTGTTTAGGGCATTTCAGGTACCTGCCAGCTATGTCTTTTATTTATGTATATATTTGTATCTTCCCTCTGTCAGTAGGACGGTTGACTACCAAAAAAGTCCTTACTTTCCTGAAGGACAGTTCTCCATTTTCATTTAAACAAGTGAAGCTCAAGTAAAAAGTCTAAAGATTAATGATCAGTAGTCAGCACATTAAGCTACAGAATAGCTGTTTCAAACAGACTGAATTAAAAGATATTTAAGCTAAAATACGAAGAAAGCCAGGACGGCAGGGGAGAAGTCACAATTTACCAAAAAAGAAAAATAGTGGTAAATGGAGTTCTCTCTAGGGTACAGAATCAGTCTCAAGAGAGCAGCAGTATTTGGAAACCATCCACCGCGTTAAGAATAACAAAAAACAAGAGCTTAACAAGTGACCTCAAAGCATACAGTACTTTACCACCAGATTCCCAAGACGATTGTGAAGGACTACAACTCCCTCAAAAATAGAACTGAAAACAGGAAAGGGGTTACTTTTAGCATTATTTCCGAAACAGAAGCCAAATACGTGGCACCATGGAGAGCTAAGTCACAGTAAGCAGCAGGCTGCGCCGGGAACAGAACTGGGGCTTACCAGTCCACAGCCCCAGGCTCCATGTCTCCACTACTGTGATGGAGCTTCCCTACAATGACTCAGTGCTATGTCAAGATTTAAAAGGCAGTTTGAGGGGCTGGGGGCACAGCTCAGCAGTTAAAGCTCTTGCCCAGCAAGCATGAAACCCTGGTTCAGTTGCTCAGCATCACATAAACTGGGCATAGTGGCACACACCTGCACTCCTAGCACTTGGGAGGCTGAGGCAGAAGGATTGCCATGAGTTGAAGGCCAATCTGGGCTATGTCATAGTGAGTTCAGGACCAGCCTGGACCATAGAGCAAGACTCTATCACCAAAAAAAACAGTATGACACTGAGATATGATTAGAGACCCTGGAAGCAAGCAAAACATCCCAATTAGAAAGAATCACTCAAGTAAAGGAAGAAATACTAAGTGGATCAAGGGTGAGAAATTATGAAATTCTGGCAAGCTCTCTGGTTCTCAACCTTGCCCTCCATACTGCTAAAAAAAAAAAACCCTCCCCCACAAACATATCACATGTAACGGATACTAACATTTACAAGTGCATTTCTAAGAATACAGAGACTTGGTGGCTAGAGTCCTACTTCCTTCCCATCAAATATGAAAGCAAAATACACAATCCTATCTGGCACACCATAAACACCTGTTGTTACACAAGCTAGTTTCGCATTTGGGCAGCAAGTACAACCCTGCACTCAAGAGCAGGAAGACAAGTGATTTTTTTCCCCCACAAACTTGAGTACTTCACAATTAGTAACAGCTGGGTAAAAGATCAGTGGAAATTAACATTCAAGAAGTTAAAGCGAGAACTCAACAGCTAGACTGTGGAGTTTGTACTCAAGTTCATTACCCAATTGTTA
Source organism: Ctenodactylus gundi (assembly GCA_004027205.1). NCBI lineage: Eukaryota > Metazoa > Chordata > Mammalia > Rodentia > Ctenodactylidae > Ctenodactylus > Ctenodactylus gundi. The sequence continues at coordinate 103,413 of PVKB01003073.1, forward strand.
TATCAAATCCCTGACATCTGCTGAGGTTACAAAGTGAAGCAAAAATCGTAAAAATTTGTTAGTTTCTCCTTGATACAAGTTATCATAAGCATCAGCAGAGCTCAATCAAATAAAAAATGGAGGGATGGGTTCATTAGATATGACTGCACACGCCTAATACCCCGATTCCTGGAACGCTGAGGCAGGAGATCACCTGGGTTCATGCAGTTCAAGCCCAGCCTTGGCAACACAGTAAGACTCCAACTCCAAAAGAAAGAGGAAGACAGAGAGAAAGAGAATATGTTTCATTTATGAGCAAAGCTTCTGATTGGCAAAAGAGGGTCAGGCAGTTGTAACAGTCTGAATGGAATAGAGATGTCAGGCAATATGAAGGAAATTAAGATACCAACTTTTGTCGAAATAATGTTTCATGATCATACTGTTAAAGCGAAGCATCAGTTTAGATATGTGTAAGATGCTATTCTAGTTTCTGTCAAAATAATTACACAAAAATCCGAATGATTTTATAACAAATCTTTAGTGTAGCTATTCTTAATAGTTTGGGTTATAGTCATAAAACTTCTTTTTGTCAAAGAAAACATTCTGATTAATCCATTTTATTTAATTTATGGTAAAACTGACAACCCCCTCAAGGGATTTATTCTAAGTGACCTTTATTGCTGATATTCATCCTCACATACTGCAGACTTCCTACACCTGGTAATGATGGAAAGCCACTGTAAGTTTTATGAGGTTTTTCCCCCTTCTTCTCTCAAGTATGGACACCCGGTAGATATGGAGGGAGCGAACCTTTCTTGATATTATATTACTTGATGAGTTACACTCATTTACCAGATGGTTTTTTATCATCCCACTTAATTTTGGTTGAACCAGTGTGGAACGAGTGTAATGGCCCTTGAAAAGGTCAGCTGGTTACACACAGAAAGAGACCCATAAAGGACCTCTTGTAATAGTTCAGAAAGGAGATAACACAGGCCTGCGGTAGGGTGATCCACCAACAAAAAAAAAATTAACTCCTTGCAGATGAGAATTTATTATCCATCCTAAAACAGCTTTTGAGAGAGGGAGTAAGTCAAAGCCACTTTCAAAGAGATGTTTTTAAAGAGGACTGGGACACTAGAAGGAGAAAGGGTGATGTAGCTGATGTATTGGGCATCCAAAATTCTAGAGTTACCCAGCAATCCATGTGGTGATCATCCCGCTAGCTGGAAATACTAATCTAAAAGGTCTGGTCCTGCTTTGAATTCAAAGGAAATGTCCTGTTATATTCTCTACTTTGGAATTGCGAAATAAACTTCCTCCCCAACCATCACTTGACTGATGGCATTTTTAATACGCATGGGAAAAAAACAATTATTCCCACTGTTGTAAAGGCTTTACTGAATAAAGTTAAATATAAACACTTCATGGCTAAGCAAAGAAAGATCACTGTAGTGATTAAAAATTTGCTGATTTAACTGTACTGTTCAAAACGCTTGGTTATTTCCCTGTTTGTAATGCCAGGTTCCTGGATACTGGTTAAAGGTGTAACAAGTTAAGCTCGACCTAGATGTAATACTAAACAGTCACTGAAAACACTTGTAATGTACACAGCCTGAGTCAAACATGTCTGTATCAAACTTACTCCCTGTAGTGTGTATATTTGAATTTACACATGTATCTGCTTCTCTACAAGTAACTGCAATGTCCTGTTAAAAGTTCTGCCCCTTGTGGCAACCTCTGCCCAATGTTTCCTGGGCTACCAAGGGGAAGGAGTTCCATGTTCCCAACATTGGTCCTCACATATCTTAATCTTCACCTGAAACAGAAAATACCTTACTCAAATGCACTCCAGTCAGTGCCAGCATTTCCTTTGGCTGTAACGCTTATATTCGCAGCCCAAATAAAACAGGTAGGATTGAATCTCCCAGTCCCTTAGGAATTCTACTGGCTCTGTCAGACTGGCACCATTCTCCAGTATTCGGAGATGGAATATTGCTACTTTTCCTCACAGCACGAAAGGACTAACTCTGGATTTCATAAGTACTCACAAATAAGCCATTACAGCCCATATCTCATGAACACAGACATTATAATCTATTTACCTCTGCTTTGAAAATGCACCTTTCAAAGTTTATTCCTGACAAAGCACGCAACTAACCACTCGACCCGCTGTTTTTTTGCGGTACTGAGCATTGAAAGCTGGAAGTGCTGAAGTTCATTCTATCTCAATCCTTTTTACCTTCGGAGTCAGGCTAAACTGACCAGACTGGCCTCAAACTTGAGGTCCCCCTGCCTCGGCCTCCGGATTAGCTGGAATTACAGGCATGCGCCACCACACCAAGAGCCAGGTACATTTTTGAGAAAAACCAATTCTATTTCGAGAGGGAAGAGTTTCTAACTCAAATCACCGCAGACCCTCTTCTAATGAAAACTTTTCTAAGGAGACCTGAGGGAGGTCAGGTCCTTCCGTTTTTCTAATTTAGAAGTGTTCAGGTGGCCCAGCAAAAGAGTAGCAGGGCAAGGTGGGATCTGTGAGGAGCGCCTTTAGAGACAGGCGCCCTAGGCAAAGGCTTGCAGTTATAGGAAGTACCACTAGGCTGGAAAGGCGTTTCTCAACAGCTAGAGCTCGCTCATTCTTCCAAAGAAACCAAACTTTATAGGGTGACGGCTGGAAAACAGAGTTGGGAGAAAATTGGTGTAAATTCAACTGGAATTCTTCCAGCGGTATGAAGCCATCACTGCGATACCTTGACTGAGATTAAATCTATTTCCCCCAATGTTTGATGCTGATAACTTTTGCGAGACTGGACTAAAAACATCCCTGACGAACAAGGGAGACAAGTGTTTCCTCTACTCTCAGGTTCACCTTCCCCTTCCCCACAAGCAAGGAACGCCGCCCCCGCACCCACGGGGTCGTATAGGCGGGATTCCACTGCCGCCTTCCGAAACTCGTAACGTGAGTCTGTTCTCCTCTGCAGATGCCTCAACAAACATTCTCAAAACACTTCCCTCCGGCGCTCCTCGCTTCCTCCTGTAATCGAGGCTCTTCCTCCCGCTCCGGGACGCCAGCCCAGCCGCAGACCGGGACACGCGCGCGCGGCTGCCCGCACTGCCCGCACCGTCATACGAGCTTCCTTTCTCCCTTCCACTTCGCTCCCCAAGAAGATCTCGTCCGCTGACCGGCCCGCGCCCACTCACCTCCTCCGAGACGTGCGGTGAGGGGAGTAGAAGAAAGAGGAAAAGGACAAGGCTGAAGCAGCAGCCTCGGCAGATGCCACGGCCACGGCTTCACACACCGGCGCCTCTCGCGGTGCAAAGGGGATGTGCACGCGCCTCCTCTCGGCACCCGTAAAAAGCCGCCGCCGACCTAGCTGTAGGATATTAACTTCCGGGTCAAGGTGCGTCTAAGGTGAAGGCAGAACCGTCAGCTTCCTCACATTTCTTTCTCTACCCTTGTCCGGTTCGTCTTTCCGGAGCCAAATTCTCTATGTGCGTCCGCGGTAGGATATTTCTGAAGGTTTACCTCGATTTCCTACTAGTCTGTCCTGGTTTTAAGGACCGGAAGAGTCCTTGAACAAAATAGCTCGGCTGGCACTTCCGGAAGTGCGGCGCTGGTTCCGGGAGAGTGCTGCGGAAGACCGAACGGGAGCGACTGCGGCCGCTGGAGAATGAAGAAGGAGCATGTTCTGCACTGTCAGTTCTCCGCTTGGTACCCGCTTTTCCGAAGCTTAACCATCAAGAGGTAGATGGTAGGGGTTTAGCAGTTGGTTCTGGCAACAGGGAACTGCAGTGTTTGATGCGAATCCTGTCTTCGTCCAAAAAAATTTTTTTTCAGGCCTTGAAATGACCAGCACGGGAGCAACAGTGTCTAGAAGTCGGCTTCCTGTGGTGTATGGGGCGGGGAGGTTGGTGAAGGGATCGGTATTTGCCGTGAGGCCTGTGCACGTCAGGGAGTGTAGTTAGGTAGGAGAGTAGGTCATGGTTCAGTGAGGGTCGGAGGCCTGGCGAGTAGTGGATTGACCTAGGTGAGGCGCAGGAGTTGATCAAAAGTAGCAGTCTTACCTACTTTTGGAATTGCCAGAGGCGCGAGGAGATCAAGGGAACAGGGGCCTCTGGGCTGTGCCATTGACTGGCTGGCCCGATGACGTTTGCTTTTCACCACCGTAAAATCAAAACGGGTTGCAGACCCTACCTCCAAATCTGTAGGGGAGCTCCAGTATGGTAACGTGTATGTAAAGCGTTCCATGGATACATGTTGTTGGGAGGAGGGTTTCTGAGAAGAAACAATTTAACTGGAAAAGAACTGGAACAGTATTTATTTCCTAATGCTCCGATTTAGAACATGGGGTCTATACCCAATTTGTGGGGTGGGTGGAGAACCTTTTATCACATTGTCCAAGGTTTTTTGGACAAGGTAGTCAAAAGACTGTGCCCAACCACTTAAAAGCAATAAAAACATCAGAAATATGATGCAGATGAATGAACAGGAATACATCAAAAGCCTGTGTGACCGTGGATAGGTCTGCCTCTGTTTTATTCACGTTTTATAGGCCTAGATTGCACTTATTTGGACCTCAACTATCCCTTTCTTTTCTCTCTGTCCTCTTTTGGAATCCTGAGGAGTTGGAAGAGCCCATGGAAATTATTCAAATGGCAGCTGTTTCCCAGCTTGTTATTCAGAAATAGAATCTGCTCATAGTTGATCCCATGAAGTTTAGGGTGGCACAAAGTGCATTTGAATGGGAAGTCACCAAGACAAGAAGAGCCCCACCAGCAGGAGTGTGCATTGCTACCCATTTCAACTTCTTTTCTTAACTAGTGTTCCCCTTCTTCATTGTCTTACATAATAGAAAGTCTTTGGGGTAATGTTGGAGTTATTTTGTGTGGGGGCGTTTGGGTGGGTGAAGGTATATTGGTGAACTTCTTACACTATTTTTTCTTTTTACTGAATATCCTTAAAATTGATTTTTGGTTTCTGTGCAGCAACCTTTTATGGCCGCTGGCATGTTTTGCTTTAAGCAGTGTATATATATTCAATGATTAAGAATTGGGACTCTACAGTCAAAGCCATCTGCCTGGCTTTGAACTCTGGCTCAGTCAGCATCTTCAGCAAATTACTTAATCTCCCTAAACCGCATTTGGAAAATTGGAAGAAAAAAAACAGTAAGATTATCAAGGACATTAAATATGATAAAAATAGTTGAAAATGCTTGGCACTCATTTTGGCAGTAGTAAACACACGAAAATGATTCTTGATACATTTTGGATTTAATAGAAGACCTACTAAAGCAAGATGATACTAGTTCACATAAAATCACTGCCACTTAAATAAAGCTAAGAATGAAAAGGAGGCGAAGCAGGTAGACTTTTCTGCTGTTACTAAATAATCTACAATTAACCTGTGTTGCCTAAACTCTTCTTTATATTCAGTCGTTAGACTGTCAATTCATTCTAATTAATTCTGTGACAGTATCTCTGAAACCTAACATGACAGAAAACTCCTCCACAATGCAGACCAGGTAGTTTGGTGGTGTATCATGGCTGTTGTTAGCTTTAGTGATGAAATACCATATTCTGGTTATCGGCTCAGCATTTGTCTATTGGTGTTTATTAACCATGATTCACAGGTAATAATACAGGTTCATTTTTTGACAAGTGTAGGACTGTAATTCAGACTTAAGAATAATTAGGTAGGTAAACTTTGGCACAACCACTTTCCCTTTCCAAATTAATTTCTTACTTAAAATGTCAAAATTATATTAAAATAATCTTTTTTAAGATGTAGTACTTCGCCATTTAGGCCTGCCATCTCTGTCAGTCAGGCTTTTTGGATTCCTTCCTGCATAGTAGCTATCTACAAGAGCCTCATGAGCTCGAAGGAGCCCTGTCTTGTTTATGGCTGTAATCTTGCAGGCAGACTTTTTTTTATTTGTACTTGGTATAGCACTTGCCTAATTGTACTTTTCTGATAGGCTTTGGGTTCTTAATGAAATCATATTGGTGTCCTTGCCGACTTATGTAGCATAGGCACAAGGTGTCCCACGGAGGTCCTATAAGTATGACTGTGGAACTGGGTGACTCAGGAGAACTATGTAGAACCCAACTCCCTGGCAGCAACACCTGCAAGAGTTGAAGACTGGCCATATAGGAAGAATATGCAAACAGTTCGTAGTGGAATGAACAGTAAATAGCTGTTTTGAATCCAATGAGGAGATGATGAAACCCAGAGGGAGAGTGTACATTCACATCAGACTGGGAAGTTGAATTTGACTCAAAACAAGGAATGTGGACTCTGAAACCATTGATCTGGGGACTTCAAGAAGAGGGCCTTCCTGTTTTCACTGTAGTGAGGAAATCACCCTAAATGTCTAGGAAGTCACATCCTGATAGCATTTCTCAGGCTCAAAGCCCTGAAGAGGTAAATTTCAAATAGTCTTGGAACTGTTATGTCCAGTTGTCTTGAGAGGATACTGTCCTCTGACGGGTACTTTTGACCCCAGGAAGAACCAGATTTAAATACGTAATCGATAAAATAATTTATATTTAAGAATTTCACTTTTTCCTTCAGTTAAAATTATTTAGTATCTTTATGACTGTGTTTTTGCAAATCATTAACATATATAGCAGATTAGTCTTCTGGTTCCAATTTAAAATGTGTAATTGATTTAGACCTGTAATAAGGTAAAGTACATAGAACATTTTTCAAGCTCTCAAATATTTTTCTGAAATAACTATATTTTTCTGAAATATTTTTAAGAATGTTAGATTCAGTAGACTTACATAGTTTGATTTGTTAGCTTTGTAAGAGTTAATTTTGGGGTCTGGATTGTACCTCAGTGGAGGCTCAGGGTTGGGTTTTCTAGCACCAGGCATGGTAGTTCACACCTGTAATCCCAACACTCTGGAGGCCAAGACAGGAGGATTGCTGTGAGTTTGAGGCCAGCCTGGACTACAAATTAAGACCCTGTCTCAAAAAAAATTTTTTTTTTCACCAATCCTGGGGGTTGAACCCAAGGCCTTTGCACTGAGCCATGTCCCCAAGTTTGTTTGTTTGTTTTTGAGACTGGATATTGCTCTAGTCCAGGCTGGTACTGAGCTCACTATGTAGCCCAGGCCCCTTGAACTCCTAGCAATCTCAATACCTCAGCTGTGAACTTCTGGGAAATCAATCCCAGGTCCTTGTGCTTTCTAGGCAAGCACTGTGATTGCTGAGCCACGACACTAGCCCTGAAGTTTAAATTTTTAAGAGATTTCCAATTACAAAGGCTCACCTGGAATTGGTTAGACTTCAGCAGACTCACATAGTATGACTTGTTGGTTGAACATAAAAGCCTGAGAAAGAACTTGGTACTTGAATATAAAATAGTAACATCTGTAGGTCAAAATTTTAAAACCAAACCATGAATAGTCTTTCCTGTGTACAAGTCCATTTGTAATGAGCTAGGAAACTTCAATAAATAAATGAGGCATAAGTCAGTAGTCATGGTCTATTGATGCTGTAACAGCAGGCTGTACTATTTTTCTCTTTTAAAAAATATAAAAACATGGATTGTAACAATGCATTGCTTTAGGTATCTTGCAGGAATTTTTGGTGATTTCTTATTGTAGAGTAAAAAAAACAAAGTCATTAAATGAATTCAAATATGCTTTGTCATCTTTAATTATTATATCTGAAACAAATTAAGCCCAAGCCTGGCCAGTTAAGCAGCTTTATATCTGTGGTGATCAGTGAGTAAAAAGCCACCTGAGCACATCCAAACACGAATTCTTTGCTGTACAAGCTCATTGCCAGCTGAAGAGTGGTTTCTCTGTCTTGTGTCTACTCTCTATCTTTGAAGGTGGCAAACTGTTAAATCTTTTGGTTTTATTTCCTGCATTTCATGTGTTTCTGCAGGTATTTACTGGTCTCTGATTTCTTTTTAAAGACACAGAATCCTTGTCCATACTCAAAATTCTTCTGAGCTTGTTGCTTTCATGTTGTGATTGCTGTTCGGATCTTTGCGCAGCTGAGTTTTTTGCTTGTTCTTCTCCATAAAGACTATTGTTCCATTATATGAATAAAAATATGGATTCATATGGTTTTCCTGGTTTGCTGCTGCCAAGTGTACTCCATTAACGTTTTCTACTTGCTAAAATAAAAGGAACAAGTAATTTAAAAATTCATGGCACGGAGCTGGGGGTAGGGCAATGGTTCAGTTCCCCCGCACCACAAAAGCTGGCTGTGGTGGTGCATGCCTGTAATCCTAGCAATTGGGAGGCTGAGGTGGAAGGATTGCCATGAGTTCAAGGCCAGCCTGGGTTGTATAATGAGTTCAGGATCAGCCTGGACTACAGTGAGACCCTGTCTCAAAAAAAAAAAAAAAATCAAAGCATGTTTGTATTTTCCCCCTTCTCTCTCTCTGATATGGTTAATTTTAAGTAATGCTTTCTTTGGTGTGTGTGTGTGTGTGTGTGTGTTTTTTCTTTTTCAGTGTCATTCTTCCACTTCCTCAGAATGTGAAGGACTATTTACTAGATGATGGAACTCTGGTGGTTTCAGGAAGGTAAAGTATATCAGAAAAAAGAATTAAACTTCATTATAAAGAAATACTGTAATGAGTAATCCCAGTATTTACCATCTAAGAGCTGGCTTGAGTACCATTCTTTTAATCCTTAGCTCTTTTATTTTTTCTTGTATGTAAAATTATGCCAATCCGTATTTGTGAGTGCTTAGTTAATGTTTTCAAAATTGAGTGCTTCTCCCTCATTGTGAAATTGAGCAATTCCTTTCATGTCAGCTTTAGTGAAAGGCTATAATGCTTACCTTCAGAAGGTAGCAGAGTGAGGGAAAGGGCACAGTATGATTCTTTGAGATATTTCTGTTTCTAAGATTAAAAAACAATTGAGTGTCTGTTGCAAATGAAGATTTTCTAGGGCTTATAATTTTAATTCAAAATTGTGCTCTCCATAGATGATACACCTACCTGCCCTCTCCCCCCCACCTTCTAGACACTGGTTGGGTAGTTCCCCTATTTCTAGAGAAAAGGGAAGAAGTTATATTTCAGTCTTTTGATGCAGACTTCAGAAAGTTTAAGAAGCGCAGTTTGTTGTTTCGAATGGGGAGACAGTGTTTGTTTTCAGTGCTGGTGATCCAGTCCAAAGGGTTAGACATGCGACGTGAGGCAAGTGCCATCCCGTGGAGCCACCTTCCCAGGTCCCACACAACGTAATGGAGTTTCTATTTTTTTCTTTGAATCTGCTCAGAGCTGTGTCATCTAAATGTGTGCCCCACCCATCATCCTCTCTAAGATACCCTACTAGTACCCTATAGTAGCCCTGATGGGTGTACATCACTGTTTATCGTCTGACCTCCTTGCTTTTTCTGTATATCATACAATTTCCACCTAACATAATTTCCATAATTGTTTTATTTGACTGCAGCTTATGAGGAAGGAACTTAACCCATGTTGTTCTCCCCAGCTCTTGGAACAGTACCTGATGCATAAGAGACACTTGATACATGCTGTGGGAGAGGGAATATTAGACATGTGGGGAAAGTTGTTTTCAGTGACACTAACTTGACTTCATGTTTTGTCTGTTAGGTTTTTAGTGTGGTTTGTTGGATTATATTTATAGGTTTTGGCATTCGTAGTCCCTTAATTCAAAAATTGTTAATGTCAGTCTTCATTACTTTAGAATAATTGGGGGGACAATGAAGTGGTAGAAAATGTGGACAAGTCTCAATTTTGGAATATTTAAAAATATAATTTTGTTCTCAAATATAGCATATAAAACACGTTCATATAGAGTATAAAATATCAGAAGATACTTGATAGATTCCCATCCTGTAAACATTGAAAAGCCAGGTGTTGGTTTCATTGCCCTCTGGCTTGGCCAGACACTACACATTGAGGTTGCAGCTCAGTGGTTTGCCTGTCAGGCACAAGGCTTGGAGTTTGATCCTCAGCAAACAGTGACACAGTTACTATGAACAGTGTTGTAACAGCACATAGTGCCATACTGTGCTATACAGCAATGCCAAATTACATAGGGAACCTTCCCTTTTGGAGGTGATGATTCAGTCTCGTATTTGTGGATTCAGAATGGTACAGCACTGGCCCTTTAGTCAAATTGCCTAAATTCACATCACATCTCTACTGTTCTGTTTTCTAGCTCATTCTGTCTCAGTTTCCATGTCTGTAAATTGTGCAAATGATAGTATAGAACTTATGTCTTAGGGGTGTTGGAAGGATATAAAGCAATAAGGTATAAAATATGTGGCCTAATGCTCAGTATATTGCATATTCCTGGGCAACCTAGTGACGTAGTGCAACCTGTCTCACAGTAGAAACAGGATCTAGCCCTGTGTGAAAGCCCTAGGTTCAATCTCCAGTGTCGCAGAAAAGAAAGAAAAGAAATACTGACTGTTCTCATCATCCTTAAACTTAGTACGAGCACTAAGCAGACAGGTTGTGTTTTGGATCTGGAGTGTCCCCTCAAAGGGCTTATGCTGTAGAGTATAGGTGTGTGGTAGAAGTCAGACGTGGGAGTGGTAGGTCACAGGCATGTATGTGGTAGATGGGGCATATAGTAGATCATAGGTGTGTGCCATATTCCTGGGCATAGGACCTGAAAAGAAGGCATCACTGGGACTTAACCGGGAAGGGGAGGAATACTGAGGCTGGACCTGGCTGGCTGGATCTCCGGTACACTGGTTCTGCCCTCCTCCTTCACTGGCCTTCCACCTGCCAGTGCCATGTGCTTCCACCTGCCAGTGCCATGTGCTTCCACCATTACCAGCCTCCGGTGAATGGACTGTGAACTTCTGAAATTGTGAGCTAAAATAAATCTTTCCTCCCTCAAGTTGTGGTAGGATTATAGTTGTGTACCACCACATCCACCTGTGACTTGTTTTCCTTTATGAATGTTTTTGAGGGTTCCTTTTTTATATTTCATGATACTGGTTTGAATCACTTATCTGTTATGACATAGCACACCACCCCAGACTTGGTAGCTCACAATTTCAGTCAGGTCTTTGTCTGTGATTGGTCACTTTTCCTTGGTCTCCCTGGGTTTCATACTTTGCGTACCTTGCTGGCAGGGCATTGCCAGCTTTTGTTCTTGACTATCTTTTCAAAAAAAATTTTACGTAGCACAGAATTTTAAAAGATAAGATAGTATCTCCTTGCAGAGTAAAAACCAGGTTTATTGCTTAATATGTCTCATATAAGCAGGGATAATGTCTTCCTTAGGTCAAGAGTTGAGCAGGCTTACTTGAATTCCCCTATAAAAGAATAAAGTGAGATTTTCTCATTATAATGCAAACCCAGGCCCCCTGGTAGTGCCCCGTGAGACTCCGGGGCAAGAAGGAGCTGATGCGAAGAGGAACTTCATGCTTTGTACACGCTGTACCCTGGGTAATAGTGCCCTTTGCTTATGACCCGAGAGCCTCCTGTTTTCTGCTAGTGTCCCTGAAACTGTGGCATGCTACTTTGTCAGTTTGCAAGTAGGATAAGCTCTCAGATTCCCACAGTTCCTGACACTGAGCAGGTTTTCTGTTGGTCACTTGCTGGTCACTTGGCTATAGTCATTTGAGCTGACTGGATAGCCTGAAGGTGGCTCCCTCACTTGTCTGGCCTTGGGTGCTGTCAGCTAGGCCTCTTTTCCAAGTGGGCCTTTGTCTATTAGAAAGGCTATCCTTAGCTTCTTTGTAGAGCAGTGGCAGCCTTCCAGAGGGTGAGAGAGGAAGCTGTAAGGACCCTTGACACCTTCATACCCAGTCATACAAAACCACTTGTATCACACCCTCTTGAGCATTGGGGGTGTGGTTCTGTGGTTAAAGTTCCTTCCTTGCAAGCACAAGGCCCTGAGTTTAATTCCCAAACACCACATAAGCTGTACATAGTGGCACATGCCTGTGATCCCAGCACTCGGGGCTGAGGCAGGAGGATTGCTCCAAGTTCAAGGCCAGCAGTGGCTGCATAGTTTAGGACTAGCCTGGACCACAGAGCAAGACCCTGTGTCGAAAGAAAGAAAAGAAAGGAAAGGAAAGGAAGGAAGGAAGGAAGGAAGGAAGGAAGGAAAAGGAAAGAAAGAAAATGAACGAATAAGAAAGAAGTTAGCTAAAAAGCATTTCAAAGCCAGTCTAAATTAAAGGGGTGAGGAAAAAAATGTTGTTGGTTGGTAGAGAGTGGCAAAGTCACCCTGTGAAGGAGCACAGAGAGCATAGATAGAGATGGAAGAATTACTGTGTTTGCTTTGTACTTAGCAGCCTCTTTCATTCTAGAGACATAGTTTCCAGCTTAGGGACCTTAAAAAGCATGTCTTTGATAATTTCCTCTTCTTTTCTTGCTTCTTTGTGTCTCTGAAACTTCCATTATTTAGGTGTTAAAGCTCTTTGGTTAATTCGGAGGTTTATCTTTGTTTTTGGTTTTTTGGTTTTTTTTTTTTTCTTTTTTCTTTCTGGTTAGTTTTCTTGATTTTTTTGTTTTGCTTTTAACCTGCTATATTTTAAAAGTTCAGCTATGATGTTTGCAATTTCTACAGGTTCAGACTTTTTCCCTGCTCTTCTGTATGTGCTGTGTTCTTTTATCTTTGAAGATGTTAATGATTTTTTGAATATTTTCCATATTTGGTCCCTCTGTTGTCGTTTTTTTTTCAGATACTAACATGTTCCGTTCTTATCTCTTTAAAAAAATTTTCATCTTGAGCCTTTTCTTCAGTTTTCTTATTCTTGAGGCTCTTGTTCTGACTTAGGACTGGGGATCATCTGCCAGGCATTCGCAAACTGTGCCTGAGTGGGATTTGCTGTCCACGTGTTCCCCCCACCACCCCCATACACCCACCAAGTCTTGTGGTCAGATCCTGCTGGAAGAGCCCTAAATCAGTGTCTGTGGCCTTTTCCCTAGGGTTATTCAGTATCTAACCAAAATAATCCTTTAATTTTCTGAGAGCACCATGGGAAGAAGGAGGCTAGGGGGTCACACCATTCACTAGGACTTCCACAAAGCTGCTCACCACAGCCTAGCCTTTACTTCCACATTCTCCTGAGCTCTTATGTACCTGAAGCCTCTTTAGTTACCCTCTTCATTTTTTCCTCAGGAGAAAATACTTCCCTGCTTCCCAAAGGGCTAGGGAGGATTTGCTATTGTGGTACGCCAGGTAGCAAAAGCTCATTTTGTCTTATTGCTCCTCAGACAGCCAGGGCCTGTTTTTGGCACATTTTTAGCCCAGAGCTTCAGTTCTCTCTTCCACTTTCCCCCTTTCTCCCACCCAAATGAGTGAGTCCTTCCTTCCTTGGATAGCTGTCCCCCACACTCCCACACCTGCACACACACACACACACACACACACACACACACACACACACACCCATGAGTGAGTCTGTCCTTACTTGAATCGCTGCCCCTTCCACCACCACCACACACACCAATGAGTGAGTTCTTCCTTTCGTGGAAAGCTGCCCCCCCAACACACACACGCACACGCACACGCACATGCACATACATGCACGCACACACCCACCCACCAATAGCTGTTTATAGCTGGACGTTGAGAGGGGGCCAAGTGATGTTCTGAGTGATCTGAGTTCTTTAAGCTTCAGATTCCCTGCTAGATAGTGCAGATTGGCTGCTGAATGGCCTTTCCTGACTCTTTCTTTAATGGCTTCTTTAAAGATAGTGTGTCTGAGTATTCTTCCACCTCCTTACCTGTTCCTTTTCTGTGGTCAAGGTTAGATCCAGAGGAATCCTAACCCCCACTTTCGTGCTTTTCCTTGCTCAAAGGAGAACTCTTGGTTTTGCAGTCGTGGGCTGCTCCATCACTGTGGATATAGCTCCTGTTTCCACACAGGCCTTCCTCTACTCTGTCAGATGTGCCCTGTCGTGATGTTTTCTCCCACACTGAGGTCAGCACCATAGGGAATCCTTACAATGTTGTTAGAGGTGGAGTTTTTCTTTTCTTTGTTTTTGATGATTTCTGAAAAGGCAAAGGGTTTTTATCTACTATCTGTTTTTGGAAATATGCTCTTATTAGTTCTATATTTTTTTTCTAGCTTCCTTATCAAAAAGTAAACTTTTGTTGATATTGCTTTTCCACAGTAAACTTGATATGCTTGAAATATGACTACATGGTACCAATGTCTTTTTCTTGCTTATTTTCTACCTTATGTTTTAGGGAAGATCCACCAACATGCTCTCAGCCAGACAGTGATGATGAAGCAGAAGAAATACAGGTTTGTCGATAATAATTTGTTCAGTAGACAGTTGTAATTGGAATGATTTCTGAAGTGGTTTTGTTATTTAGATCTTGCCTTACATTTGATAAAGTGAGAAATTAAACAAAATCTTATATTCACATAATTTTTATATTATGTTAAAAGAAAGATGTCTCTTTTTTTGTATGTCATTTTTAAATGGTGCACTGCCTTTGAAATCCCAACACGCTATTTACATTTGATGTTTTGTTTCTGTCCTCTTATCCATGCAGTGGTCCGATGACGAGAACACGGCCACGCTCACGGTAAGAGCAAAGCAGGATCAGCGTGGGTCTGTCACGTAAGAGTTAGCCTCAGGTTGAAGTTCCACCTCTGAAATTCTCATGTTCTCTCCACTTCAGATATCTTGTTGCCTGTGGGCTGTACATTATTATTCTGAAGAATAACTTGAGACATGGTTTAACAGGCAAACATAACTTGTTTTCTTGTTCCCAGTGATTACAAGGGAAATAAAGTATGAGTTTGTATTTTGACTTCCTTCTTGTTACACTCTGAAGGATGGATATAAAGCCAAATAGAAACTCTGAAGTTCCCAGATTGGTAGGAATTTAAATGAAAAGTCTGTATTTGCTTAGTCAGGTTATTTAAATGGCATGAAATTACTGTTTTTTCCAAACAAGAGTGTATATAATAACATGTGATTTCTACTAATGTTTTACATTAAAATGTAGAAGTTATTATACTGAGCTTATTATAGTCTTTCAGGGTATGACTGATAGCATTGAATCCAACTTAAAATATTTTTGAAATTAAAATGTTTTCCTAAACAATAAGCAAATTGGGTATTGAACCCGGGGCCTTGCACATGCTAATCAGCTGAGCAACACCCCAACTCCAAAAACATATTTCTAGAAGTGGATAAATAAAACTCCTCATAACGAGACAGGAGAGAAAGGCTTTTTTATAAAATCCCTTATAATTAAATATGAAGGCAGAAATAAAGGAAACTTGTTTTAGGGTAGTGCATATTACAGTACAACTCTAAGAAGGTATTTCTGTTTATCTTAATGGAGGAGATACAGTTTCTAGCAGGTGGCCCATTTCCTTAGGAGTAAAAGAGTAAAGCCTTCCAACAGATATGGAAATGGAAAATATGTGTGTTTTATTTACTGTGGATGCCGTACAGGTCACTCGTAGGAAAATGTGTGTCAGTTCCATGTAAGTTGTTACTCATCTGCCATACTCAGGGCACTGAACTGGGTTATGTGAGGTAAAGGTGAGTATAATTGGATTCCTGCCATGAGGGGACTTGTAAGCCAGTGGAAGAAGGTGATGTAAGGTATAGGGTAGAATAGTTATAATTGAAGTCATCTGGAAATGCTTAAAAGGAGAGTAGTGTTTGACTTGGACCCTAACAGGGGTAAGGATGATCAGTATCAACTTATGTTTTAAATATTACAGATGAATAAATGTGGAAATTAATAATGTAAATTTATGTATGTGACTCAGTCTATTCCTGCTGCTATAACAAACTACCTTAGACTGGGTAACTTAGAAATAATAGAAATTCCTTTCTCATAGTTAAAGAATCTAAGAAATCAGGATCAAATTTCAGTAGATACAGTGTCTAGTGAGGGCTTGCACTCTGCTTCAAGATGATGCCTTGTTACTGTGTCCTCATGTGACTAAAGGAGAAGAGATGTAAGAGCCTGGCAGCTCTTTGGAGTGTTTTTATGAGAGCATCAGTTCCCTTCACAAGACTAGCGCCTACATGGCTTCATCACTCCTCAAGAGGCCCTTCTTAGGATCACCATATTGGTAATGATTTCCCATCATGAATTTTGGAAAGACATGTTCAAACCAGAGTAGTATTTGTGTGTATATTTTCAAACTCTGTGTACCAGGAGATATAGAATCAGTAATATTTAACAGGCTACCAGTGAGCGTGCCTCATGCCTTGGTACTGGTTTCTGAATACCTTTACCTGCTTACCAGAAATTAAGCCTGTTGGAAAAATTTAAAACCAAGGTTAGGAAAGCAAAAGTGAGCCCAGGAATACATATGGTACCAGAAACTAAGGAAGTGCTCAAAGAATGAGGACATACCGGAAGGGTCCAGGAAGCTAACTTTAATTGGCTCCTACTGGCTAAAAACTTGGGCATCATAGCAAATAATGATAGTAATACATGATAACTCATTGACTAAAAATTCGTGATCCGATACTGACATAAAATTAATTACATGGAAAAGAAAGGAAAGCCTTTCTTTCTAGTACTGAAGATACTAATGGATAAGTATAGTGGGAATGATGAAATTAACGACCACCACTTGGCAACTGTCCTAGTCAAAATTGAATAGCTGGGCGGGAGGAATGGCGCAGCAGTTAACGCACTTGCCAAGCAAGCACAAGGCCCTGAGTTCAGTTTGCCAGTACTACATGAGCTGGGCATGGTAGTACATGCCTATAATCTCAGCACCTGCAAGTCCAAGGCCAGCCTGGGCTACACAGTGAGTTCAGGACCATCCTGGACTACTGAGTGAGACCCTGTCTCAAAAAAAAAAATCCTGATTAGCTATTAAAACTAGAGGATGAATATTGAATGTGGATATTTGCATATTCTGAGCCATGTCTACACCCGGATTGCTTACTACAGATAGAAAAATGATGACTTTGCAATAGAAAGGCCTGGTGTCCAACAGATCATAGTGACAGGACAGACTTCCCATTGTGTGCAATGGTGAATTTAAAAAGTAAGTTGGAGGCTAGGAGTTTAGCTCAGTTGAAGAGTGCATCCTGGGTTTAGTCCCAACAAGAATAGTAAGTAAGCTGGGCCTAGTGGCTCAGGCCTGTAATCCTAGCACTCTTGGAAGGCTGCTGCAGGAGGATTGCAGATTTGAGCCTAGCCTGGACAACTTAGTGACTTAGACCCTATCTCAAATCAAAACAAAAAATGGACTGAGGTATATAGTTCATTGTGAAGACTCTCGTTCAAAGAAAAGTAAAGAAAGAAAAGAGAGAATGAAAGAAAGATGTAAACATTTATAGCAGGTGACAACATTTATGGACAATTTTGAGTGCCTCTTTTATGGACAAGGATGCATATTGTAAGTATAAAATCATGAATACAGAAGGGTGGACCCGGATTTTGTAAAGAGGATTGCCTGTTGGAAGATAAAGGGAGAAAACAAGGAGATAAGGACTTTATTCCTGTCAATAGTTTTCCCCTAAGAAATATAAAAACCATACCAAGCAGTTAACTTAGCTTTTCTAAGTCCTTAGATAGGAAATTTCATCAGATAGGAAAATTGAATACTTTGTCTTTCAAGGTTAAAACCCTTTCAGATGTACTTCTGTTGATGGCGGTGTAGGAGAGCCAAGTCAGCAGCTTTGAGCAGCTATAAGGAACTACTGGCCTGACATAAATCCTAAAACTTTGGATGGGTAGAAACAAATAGAAAATGTAGAACTCTTAATTTAGCTATTCATTTTCAAGACATATTGAATTACTCTTAATTGTGTGTGTATCTGAACTGAAAAGGTAGTGTAATAGAAGATAGGTACAGCTTCTACTTAACAAATGATTAGAGGCTATTTTTGTTAGCAGTCTAGAAGTCACCTTTATTTGTAGCAGAAAGGTAGTCCTGTAGGGCCGTGAGCTTTCTCTGCTTTGCTCATTAGCCTTCTTTGTAGCTCAGTTGTAGAGCACATGCCTGGAGTATGGGAAACTCTTGAGTTTTATCCCCAGCACTATCAACAAAATAAGGAAGGAAGGAAGGAAGAAGAGGGAGGGAGAAGAGGGAGGGAGGGAGGGAGGGAGGGAAAAGAACAGGATGAGACGTGATGGCGCAACCATAATGCAGCACTCTGTGGGGCTGGGGCAGGAGGATCACAGGTTTGAGCCTAGCCTGGTCAACTTAGCAAGACCCTGTCTGAAAAATAAAAAAATCAGTAGGCTGGGGTGTGGCCTAATGGGGCGGCCTTGGATTTGATCTTCAGTAGCACCAAAAAAAAAAAAAAAAAAAAAAAAAAAAAAAAAAAAAAAAAAAAAAAAAAAAAAAAAAAAAAAACCAAAAACAAAAACAAAAAAACCCAAAAGTCTCTAATAGGGAGATTCATTACCGTTTTTAAAACGTATTTCTTTGGCCTCTTTCCTGACTCATGTCAGTTTTTCCTCTCTCATAGCAACCTAGGTCCTGAGAATTCGCTTAAATTATTTTATTCATTTTTTTGGACTGTGTAATTCTAGACCTAACTCTTCCCTGTGGTAGGTGGCTACGTTTTTTTCTCCAGAATTTGCAGTTGGCCCATAGAGGGCAGCAGCCTCCTGTGCAGGGGATAAAGCAGTTACTTGAGGAGGTAGAGAATTTGTTAGTATGTTTGTGCTCCATCTCTCCTGGAACTCCGGTTCGACCTCCTTGACTCTCCTCTCCTCTAGCTTACTTGTGTCTGTGAGCTCTCTAGACAGCTTGTGTTGCTGTTTAGTAACAGTGTTCCTGTTACTTCCTGGTTGAAATGAATACTTAGAATATTTCCATTACTTGCTTATATAAAATATGCATTTTTAAATCAACCAAAAAGGAAAAGACATTTTAACTTGACTATGGCCCGATTTTTGAGTCTTGTGTATGTTAAAGCTTGTCTGGAAATAGCAGCATTTAAATATACTTTCTCATATCAGATATTTTTCATTCCCTGTGAAGCTTTTGGGAATGTGTCCAAGACTTTACAATGGAAATGCTTCATGCTTTTCCAAGCATAAGGTGTTATTTCTGAGGACTTGGGCATATATATGGGAGATAGTTCTTCTCTCTCGTATAATAAGTGCTGGCGTGTTGTAGGTACACAGAAACAGCCAGTTCATTCCTTTTACTCAGTGCCAGCTGCCTAGTAGAGACGTCTGTCATTTTGTATTTGTGAGGTTTGATTGGTTTGGAAAGTGCCATTTGAGCAGTTGACTATTTTATTTTTCTTGCTGCTAAATATTATTTGATCACTGATTTTATTTCACTAACTTCAGAAATTCAGACACTAATTTATATTTTTAACATCCTAAGCTGTAATATACCCTTGAGATTTTGATCATTTTCCACATTTACTGTATTGAAACTAACTTGCTCCAATGGTTGTTTTTTGTTGTTGTTTTTTGTTGCTGTTTTTTGTTTGTTTTCCTCTCTTTCTCTGTAGGCACCAGAGTTTCCCGAGTTCACCACCAAAGTCCAGGAAGCTATCAATTCCCTGGGTGGCAGTGTCTTTCCTAAGCTTAACTGGAGTGCCCCAAGGGTAAGAATGTACACCTAAACTCTTCTTATTTGAGCAGTCTTTGCTTTGTTACCCATTCACTCAATACCCCCCATAGAGAGGCTGATTATATATTTAATTCTAGGAAAAGAATACTGTGGAATTTATTATTATTTGTTGGGTACTTTATTTTTCTGATGATGTTGTGTACTTTTCTGGGGCTGGTGAATACTATGTGTTTTGATCTCGTGTTGCTGCTAGAGCTCTGAGAAAGTTTATCCTTTGCCCTTTTCAAAACTTCAGCTATTGAACTTAACAGAAAATTTTCTTTGTTGAAAAGTCATAATAAAAATGTCAAAGGATGTAGAAATAGTACCGTTTGAGAAATCAGCTGATGCTTTGCTTTATTTTAACACTGCATTGAAAATATTTTTACAGAAGTACTCGGCCTGTAAGTGGGGCGGGGGGAAATCTCCTTTTTAGTCCAATAGAAAACAAAG
Source organism: Ctenodactylus gundi (assembly GCA_004027205.1). Lineage (NCBI taxonomy): Eukaryota > Metazoa > Chordata > Mammalia > Rodentia > Ctenodactylidae > Ctenodactylus > Ctenodactylus gundi. Next base: position 123,328 of record PVKB01003073.1, read on the forward strand.
TTCATTTAAGAAAGCAAAGGCTGTGTGGTGCAAGAGGTACACACCTGTAATCCCAGGAACTCCGCAGAGAAGGCAGAAAATCATAAGCTTGAGCCCAGCCTGGGCAGTTAGCCAAACTAGGTCTTAAGATTAACATTAGAAAAAGTTCTAGGGATGTAGCTGAGGGTGAAGGCCCTAGGCATGAAGAAAGGGAAGGAAAAAGAGAGGGAGTGAGGGAAGAGGAAAGCATTAAATGTTTATTTGTATTTTAAAAATTCATCTCAGGTATCTTTCTTTCTTTCTTTCTTTCATTTCTTTTTTTTTTCTTTTTTCTTTTCTTTTGAGATAGAGTCTCACTCTGTAGCCCAGGCTGGTCCTGAACTCAGAGGGGTAGCCCAGGCTGGCCTTGAACTCAAGGCAGTTCTTCTGACTTAGCCTCCTGAGTGCTGGGATTACGGGCATGTGCCACTACGCCTGGTTTATCTGGTTCTGGGGAACTGAACCCAGGGCCGTGCGCACGTTAAGGAAACGCTGTTAACAGCTAAGCTGCAGCCCTAGACCTGGTTTTCAGTTTTAAACACTTATTCCTGGTTTCCCACTCTGAATGCACCACTCTTAAACTTTCAATCCTCTTCCTTATTACAGTTATATCTGATTTTGATTGGATCAGTATTCAATGTTTTTGATTGCTGTGTTTATGCAAACACTATGTATGAAACTGGTATATGCTATGCTGTGATTACTTACGATTTCTTATTTGCTGTTTTGTCTTCCTTGGAGTTAATAATTTTTTGGTTTATTCAGTCATATGGTTTGCCTTGTATATAATCTTATTTCAATGAAAGTAAAAATGTCTCTTCAGTGTACTGTTTAACTAGAAATTCATCTTCTTCACTGGGAAAAATTTTTAAAGAAGCCATAGTGGCAAAGGTGTTAACTGTAATGGCCAGCACAAGATCAACTGTGTGGTTAGTCAGGGGACTAGATTGGTGTGTGCAATCTAAAATAATGATCCACTCAGGCCGACTTTTGGAGCGGTTCATGTACAGGACAGTACAAGTTTATTTATTTATTTTTCTCTCAAGTCTTCGATGCCCAGGGAAAAACAAGGGCCTATGCGTAGGGGGAGCATTTTAGCAGATCTTGCAAGTGATCTTTGTGAGAGCTTTATTATGCATATAGCTGTGTCTGAGCCACTAGACTAGCAACCAACTCATGAGGACCTCTGATGGATTATCTTGAGTTAGGGAAATGAGTCTTGATTTATTTTTCCGAGCAGTCTGAAGGCCTTCCTCCCTGCTCTGATTATAGTGGCCTTCCCCTATAGGAGAAGAAAAGAAGATTTTTATTTTCACGGAGTCATTAAAGAATTTCTTAAAAGGAGGTATAAATAATTTGAATCTCCATAGTTTACCTCAGTTTTAGGTCCTCATAGTCAACTTTTCATCAGTTTGAGCATTTTTTTCCCCAGTATTGGGATTGAATTCCAGGATTGCTGGGCTGCATCCCCAGCCCTTGTTAAGTGATGCTCTGTCTTGCCATATTGCCCAAGTTGGCCTCAAACTTGCAGTGCTCCTGCCTTTGCCTCTTAAGAAGCTGGCATTACAGGCATGGCCCACCATGCCTGGCAATATAAATAATATTTTTAATCATTCCTAGCTGCAGAGCTGTATATAGGCTTTCTACCTAAAATGGACAGAGTATTTGTGGCTGCAAGCTATTCCTTTGTTATTTATTGAGTGCTTTCTTTGTTTCAGTGTTTTCTTCATTATAGTATAGATAATGGGTTAGTTTTCTTTATATTCATTCTTTTTTTCCCAAAAGTATATTGCTTCTGACATGTACATAAAATAAGTGTGTTCTTTAATGTTCTGTCATTTTTAGGCCTGTTCCACTAGGCTTTGTATCTCTTATTCTCCCTTCCCTCCTTTTTTTTATTTTTTTCTGTTGTTCATGTGTCTGAAACATTTTACTGTTTTAAATGTGGTTAGAACACCTCACTTCCTAACTTTGTAGACTTGATAAACATTGGTCTTTACTTCCAAGTTGGGCTGCCACTCCCCAGAAACAGGAAGTGATGTCTTTTACAATGGTCAGGCTCTTTACCAGATTCATCTTTTACCTAAAGTATATTTCTGAGACTTCATTTAGCTCTTTCTTCCAGCATCAGTAAGAAAAACATTGAGGAGTGCTTGGGGCCAGGCTGGCATGTGAGGACCCTGCCTACTGCTTCTGTTTGTAACAGTGTCTTCCATGCAATAGTCATGCTCTTTATTGAAAAATGAAATTTGACTATTGTTAGAATTTACTTGACTTTCTTTAACCTCTGAAGTGATAAGTATTTATTTTATTTATTGGCCTAAGCTTCATTCATAAAAAGTAGCTTGGCATATTACTAAATAGCATGTGTTCTGTTATTTAGGATGCGTACTGGATAGCAATGAATAGCTCTCTGAAGTGTAAAACCCTCAGTGACATCTTTCTACTTTTCAAGAGTTCTGATTTCATCACTCGAGACTTCACTCAACCGTAAGTATCTGTTGTTCTCTCGATGTCAGTGGTTTGAGTGCTGTGTACATTTTTCTATTCATTCTAGTGCTCTTATGAATGACATTTCCATTTTATAAAGCCATTTTGTGTTCCCAAATTAACCAAGTAAAGCAAACCTTATTTTTACTTTTATATTAAAAGGTGTACAGTGAATATCCCTAAATTAAGGGCTTTCTGTATATTTATATGTTAAATATTTTAGTATCTTTTTTCCTATTTTAAAATCAACATAAAGGAGGGAGGGGACATATAGTTCAGGTTGCTTAGTAAGCTGTATTTCACTTATTAGTGCATGGTGACATCTTTGCTTGTCTTTAAGTACTTAAATTCATCATTAGCTTTCATTACCATGTTGGTATGCCCCTTGATAACAATGGCATGAAACATTGAACCATCCCCTTTTATCTGTAAAACCTTGCAGTGAATATACTTGAGCTAAATCTTTGCCAGCTTCCCTAATTTTTTCCTTGAGGTAAACTTCTGAAGCAGAACTGCTGTTTCCTTCGTCAGATACTGTAGCCAAAGCATGTAACCCTGTGTGACCTGCTCAGAGTCCGACACACTGTGCTTGCATCTTGTAGGCTTCTCTTGGCTCTCTCATAAATACCAGTTATTCTTTAAGGTTTTTCTCTCTCTATTCATCTTAAACTAGTTAAAATAACCTTTAAACTGGCCTTTAAAGTAAAGCATCTCAAAATCTAGATGCTAAACAGGAGAGCAGAGTGAAAATACTTCACGTATAGGGCATGTTCCCTGCCTGTCCAGTTGAGTTTGCCACTTCTCCCTGTTTGGGCCCCAAGTTCCCTTTGAAGGCAGAGCCTCGCAGGAAGACGTTGCCTTGACAGTTGTGCATCAGCTCTGTTTTGCCTGAGAGCGCTGGGCATGTGGGTAACGTATTGTATTAATTAGAGAAAACAATTCTGTAGTCATCAGGGAGCACCGGGAAAATGCAAGTGTAGTGTGGTGATGGAGCACGCATGTAGCATGCACAGGGCCTGGGGGCAATCTGTGGCACCAAAAATGCTAAGTGAGTTTTACTTGTGTTGGTATTTCTAGCTTTACAGAAAGCAAAAAAAAAAAAAAAAAAAAAAAAAAAGGCATTATGCTGTTTGACATTCTGTTGCCTGCCTTTTATTTATGGTTGTATTGACACAATGTTACTAGGTGTTGGTAGACCTTGTTTTAGTAAAAATACAATAGCATTTTCATTTTAGGAGATACCCTCTGATCAGAAGAAAGTAAAGTCTTTATTTTTCGTCATAGCTTTTTTGACCTCCAATGCTCTGTTTAAGTAAAGGGTTCTTGAAATAGATTACGTTAAAACCATTCTGTTCCTTGTTAATTCATTCAATGTGGGCTTTTATATACTGTTATTGTTAGTTGTAGTTAGAGTATAGAGACTTTTTCCCTTTCCAGAAATAATTATAGATCACTTTTAATTGTGAGACTGCTGATTTTTACAGTCTACTTTGGAGTTTTGTACTTAGCCCACTTAGCCTTTTTGTCTTAACTGATATGCCAGTACAGTAGAAATACCAGTCAGTTAGTTTTGTATTCTGTACTTTTAGACTTTGCATAAGGAGCAAGTTAGCTCTGAAAGTGAATTTGAACCTTGAATTTAGAGTGTGTACCTACAGAAGGCCACCTTCATCTTATATAAACAGCTGGGAGTTGGCAGGCAAGTACTAAGCATTAAGCTTTTAGCATCTTAGCTGGGAACCACTGATGTGTCAAACCTTTTCTAGAAATATTTGTTGGTAGTCAGTTGGATAGCAGTTAATAAGCTAGTTGCGTAACAGTAAATGCTGTCATCACTATTAAGTTCCTTATTGATGAAACTCATTAAAATGAATCTTGGGGGTTAAAGGTCTAGCTCAGTAGAAATCACCTGCCATGTATGCACGCAGCATTTGTTTTCATCCCCCAGCATCAAAACAATAAAACAGAAAAAAAAACTTGTTAGAAGCTTTTGCAAGATTAATAAGAGAATAAGTCTTTAAATTGATCATATCAGTGATTTCATCTTTTCCTTCTGTAGATTAGGAAACTGAGATCTAACTGTTCCATAATTGGTTCAAGGACCCATAGCTAGTTAGTTTAACCAAAACAAATATATAATTTTAGTAACCTCATTTGAAAAGTTCTTTGTACTTTCACTTAATAAAGTTACAGGTTCTTTCTTTTCGTAATGCTTCCAATTAAAATAATAGAAACATAATTAAATATTATAATAATTACATATGATATGTATGAAATTATACAGTATTACAATGAGATTGTGTTAGTTTTGAGGCTATTTTGCAATTTACCCTGACTAAAGAAAAATATATTATGGTCAAGATATTCTTTTAGCAAAAGGCCAGCTGGAAATTGTTTACATAGATGGAGTTTAAAAAAATACTACTTAGCTGGGGATGAAGTCAGTTATAGAGTACTTGCCTGGCATGCTTGGAACCCTGGGTTCAGTCCCTCGCATGGAAAGAGGAACGGGAGGAAAAGAATCTGAATAATTAAAAACAATTATAAGGAAATTTGGAGACTTTTTAGAGGTAATGAAGATCCACAGGAAAAGTCTTTTTTCAGTCATTCTCCTCAACCATCTTTGGCTTCGGCACTTAATGGTCACAAGATTGCGGCCACTATTGCAGGTATGTATCATGTGACGACATGACAATAACTTAACCTATAGGAGAAAGGAAAGTGTAAAGTTTGTTTCCTCTCTCTTTTCCCCTGGTGAACAAGGAAACCATTCCCAGACAGTTCCCAGGAGAAATTTCAGGTCACAGTTACCCACCCTAATCCAAGAGCTGGTTGGCGAAGGGAAGAGAGTTGTATAGCTTGCTTAGATCAGGGGTTCTGAAATGTTAGTGTGCATCACATCATCTGGAGAGGTTGATGAGCACAGCTGCTGTGCCCCACCCATAGAGTTTCTGATTCTGTTTGCTGAACCCAACCATGTCACCTCACCTGTTCCAGGTTATATGATTCATCAACGTATACATCCCTGGATTAGGGAGATCTGTTAGTCACTTTCCATCACTAACACAATACCTGAGACAGACGTCTTATAAAAGAAGAAAAGCTTATATTGGCTGTGTGTCAGAGGGGAGTGCCTTCACTCTTGGGCCTGTGGTGCACAGTACATCATGGCAGCAGTACGTGGCGGCAGAGGTTGGTTCATCTTGTGGTGACCGCAAGCAGAGAGAGAAGCAAGAAGGGACCAGGATCTCAATATCCCCCTCAAGGATCTGCTCTTAGTGGGGTGGCTGTTTTCTGGAAGGCTTGTTTCCTTCCCGAAAGTTCTACCATCTCCCCTGAACACCGTGGGCTAGGAATCATGCCAAACATATGGGCTTTTGGGGGACGTTAGCCAGACGGTAGCAGGAGGTGGTCAGGGAGCGCAAGTACTTTCCGTGACGGCACAATCCATATTCTCTTTTTAAGACTGAAGACGTGGAATAGCTGGAGAGTCAACAACCAGGGTCTGCCGCAGTTGTGACCCGCTGGAGGGCCGTATGTTAAATACTGGTTTCGTTTCTTCTATCCCTCAGATGGTTACTGTAGACAGTAAACCTAAAAGTGGAGGTTAACATACAACACAAGCATCATAATCAGCCTGCATTATGTTTGCTGACTACATCATTTGCTGAGTTATAAACATTGTACATAAACTTGAGTCACAAAACTGTTTTCATTAATTTTTGTATTGATTACCTGTCATTTCCATAGGCTAAAGCAAGAAACAAATTCTGCTATGCAGTTGTTATTTAGAAGAAAAGACTGAGTGGGTAAAAAGAAAATCCATTCAGTGTTTCTCTACAAGTCTTATGGCTAAGGAGAAATAGATTTGACTAGTGATCAGAGAATTCACTTGCCTTATATTTTGTTTTATTTGTTATTATATATGTATTTATTTATTTAGCAGTGCTGAAGATTGAACACAGGGTCTTCAGTCTTAGCAAATATGTATATCCCAACCCCCTTTTTATCATTTGAGACAGGCTCTTGTAAAGTCATTCAGTTGCCCAGCCTGGGCTCTATCTTGAGATTCTCCTGCCCCAGCCTCCTGAAGTGCTGGGATTGTAGGCCGCACCACCAGGCCCAGTTTGTCTTAGTATTTTAAATCCAGCTGTGTTCAGCGTAATTCTTAGGTTTTTTTTTTAAAAGATTATCACAAAAGTAGTTATTGCTCTACTCTCCCATTATCTTCAGAATAGATGTCCCTAAACCTCCCGTGGATGCCTCAAACCAGTGGCTCCCCCCTTTTCTGCCATGGGTTTAGTTGAAGGCCGTTCACTAAAGGATGAAGCAGGGGAGGGGATTCTTGCTATGCAGTAGCTTGTTGAAGAATACCTCTGAAATGGCGAGCTCCAGCAGGAGGGGAGAGAGAAAGAAGCTGTCTCCTGTCAGATCGCAGCCTAGCAAGTACCAGCCAGCAGGAGGCAGAGCTTTGCCAGCTGCTGCCCTCCTGTGCACCACTCATCTATCCCAGTGGCCAAGCCCTTCCAAGGCCACAGATTGCTACAAGTCCTTGGCCCCGAGGCTAGGGACCCCTGCCTGAAGAGGCAAGTAGTACTGAATTCTGTGTAACCTGTGTAGACTGCTTCTTCCTTTACATATATACCTATGATAAGCTTCCACCTTTTCACTTAGACTTCTCTTTGGCACATCTGAGTTGCCAACATCAATTCATTTTGTTGTACTTAGAGATGATTATTAAGTAAAATCAGTGTTCCTTGAGCACAAGCATTGCATTACTGTGACAGTCAGTCTGATAACTATGATAAATAATAAGCCACTAACAGACATGTAGTGTATCAAAGTACTGTACCGCTAGACAAAGGGATGCTCATATCCCGGACAAGATGGAGTGCCAGTGTAGGATTGCTCATGCTACTTTGAATGGCATTTATTTTAAAACTTTAGAGTTGGCTTATTTGCATTTCCATGTAATATTTTTATGAGTGATCATGATCACAAGTAACTGAAACCCAGATAAGGGGGAAATCCTATATTGTGGTTTGGATCTGGAATGTTCCCTGAAAGTCTCATGTATTTGAATGTTATAGATTGTCTATGGAACCATGTGCTGTTGGGAGATTGGGGCCTAGTCTGGAGGGGTGGATTACAGGCATGTAAATTGGATTATAGGCATGTAGTGGGGGCTTACCACAACTTCCACACCTGGATCCAGGAAGGCTTCGTCACTGGGATGAGACCCAGAAGGCTTCCTGCCTTCCTTGGAGGACTAGTCTCAACTTGCCTTGACTTCACTTTCTGTTTGTAATGTCAAGTAGCTGCTTTCACCTCTGCCTCTGCCATGTATGTCTACTATTGCTGGCTGCCCTTGAATGGACTGTGACCTTCTGAAACTGTGAGCTAAAATAAACCTTTCCTCCCCTAAATATGTGGATGTTGGGTATTGAGTCACAGTAACGAAAAAGTAACTAGAACATCCTATAATCTCCAAGTTCAACATCAATCTTTTAAGTAAAACTTTGTGAATACGGGTGCCTAACAACAAACTCTCATTTGTTTGTTTTGGTAATTTTCTACCTTTTAAGAAAAACCCACTTTTAAAGATTGTGCCCTTGTAAGTACTCAGAAATTCCTAGAGCAGTTTGCCATTTTAGAGCATTGATGACTTATGTTTTCTGCCATTTACCAAAGCTTGTGTGCTAAAGATTTTGTATTTCTTCTAAATTGATGAAACTGTGATCTCAGGCAATAGATTTAGGTAATACTCAAATTGCCCAGAGTAAATTCACAGAGATTATTCTGAAGGGATCCAGGATTATGATTCTCCTCTGTTCCTGTCTCCTTGGCTGGCCCAAATATTTCAGAATTATTTTATGTAATTTTTATTATTTTATGTAATTTACATTGTAGATTCTGAAAATCTGTTATTTAGTAAGATTTGTGTTTAGAGTTTTTATGTCTACCCAAAGAAACTACAATTAATCTGCCAAGGATTATGAATTTAAAATTCAACCTAAGAGCCTCCTTTTGACCTAGACAGTAAACTAGAGCATTAGTTCATGCCTGGTTAATTACTGCTTTTTCTCAATACCTTCTTGAAAATTTTTGTTAAAGAAATCTCTCAGCAGCTGGGGATGTAGCTCACTGGTAGAATGCCTACCTAGCACACACAACACCTCAGAGTTCAATTCCTAGCACAGCAACCAAAAAAGAAAGAAATTTCCCAAATGAGTGTGAAATGCTAATCCGGGAAAAAAATATTTTGTAATTTTGTTTTAACCCACTTCTCAAGAATGTAATTGTAATCTATTTACATACAGTGTTGTTTGTAGTATTTTAGATGAGCTACTGAGAGGGTTATTGGTGACCTTCCCATTCAGGCTGAGCTGTATAGCTCAGCACTTTCCTCTCCTTTCAGGAAGGGCACTTAGCCGTCTGGTTAATCATCTTAATAAGGAAAAGCTTTGTACAATAATCTCCCATTCCACATATGCTCATGTACATGTGTTTGTCTACCTGCTGAAACTAGTCATGTTTTTAAAATAACATAAGTGTTAAACCAATCAACGTTTTTAAATAATGGTGTAGGGTAGTAGAATGCAAATGTATATTAAAGTATGTACTTATTTTAAATTGCAGTGTGGTGATTAATCAGGGATTAAAATCAATACTTGCAAGAACGTAAATCCATTTTTGAAAATTTAGATAATGAAGAACTGTGCCTAGAAATTGCTTTCTGATTTCACTTTAGTATTTTTAAAACAAATGAGTATAAAACTTCTGTCTGTCTTATTCTTTATAAAAGAATAAGACACTATTCTTATTATCAAATTTTCAAATAACATAGGATCTACCTGGTTAAAATCATATATCAAAAATTAGCTGGGCCTTGGGCCTGGTAGCACACGCCAGCACTCTGGGTGGCAGGCTGAAGCAGGAGAATCTCAAATTCAAGCCCAGGATGGGCGACTTAATGACTTAGTAAGATCTTTTCTCAAAATTGACAGGTTAAAAAAAAAAAAAGGTTGAGGATATAGTTCAGTTGAAGACCCTGGGCTCCATCCCTAATATCACAAAAAATAAAAGGCTGGACATGGTGGCACACGACTGTAATCCTAGCACTCCAGAGGCTGAGGCAAAAGAAACCCAAGCTCAATGTCATCAGGAGCTACATAGCAAGGCCCCATCAAAAAAGAAAAAAGAAAATAGTAGTTATGTTACTCTACTGCCATTAAGATAAAATGTTATCTTGCTTATTCTAACTTCTTTGTTATTTCTTTTTTTCCTCTTGAATATTTTAGATATATTTACATAGAGAAAATATAGACAATCCAGTTTCATAATAATAATGAAGTTTTAAGTACACTTGAATTGGCTTCACAGGCCTGGGGGTAGAGCTCAGTAATAGAAGTCATGCTTTAGATATATGAGGCTCTGGGTTTGATCCCCAGTGTATATGTAAAATATATGTTTATATATGAGATCTTATAAACATCATGGTATTACTTATATTACAATATCTTATAAATAATCCTTTAACCAAGTAGGTTTTGTTCCTCATAACAGTGTATTGATTTTTAAAACACTTTTATGGGGATACGTCCTGAGGATTAAGCCCAGGGCTCTCACACTGACACAGACACTGACACAGTCTGTGACATCCCCAGCTCATTTATTTATATTACTTGAGTCAGGATCTCACTAAATGACTGAGTTGCACAGCCTGAGTTCAAATTTGTAACCCACCTGCCTCAACCTCCAGATTACTGGGATTACTGGCATGCAGCACTGTGCCCAGCTGCACATCAAAGTCTTAAAAGAAATGATTAAGGATATCCACATTGCACAGATTCATCTTATTTAGCCACGTTCTGGGAGGTTTTTTACAGAATGATTCGTTTGTAGCATTTTTAATGTGCTGAATCCTGAGGTGACCAACATGGGTATGCCTCACTGGCTTTGTTGTAGATCCGCATTATGGGCGCCCTGGTGCCCCTAGCTTGGAGGAGCACTGGGTTGCTAGCTTTCAGGCTCATTGGAGCTCCTAGCCTGTGGGTACAGTGTGGCTTCTCCCTTGTGGGCACGCTGAGGCTCCTAGCTGTGCCAGTGTTTCTTCCCTTTGCCTGCTTCTTCCATCTTCTAAAATAGTGCAGACCCCTTGAATAGGCCTTGTGCCGGTCAGTTAGTGTTTCCTGTGACTTTCCCAAGAACATCCTACGGGTTTAAAACAGACTTCTCTTCAGAACCACCTTTTCTATGATAAGCAGATCCCAGTTGGTATGAACCCTGAATTAAAGTATCTACGGACATATTTTGAAAAACCCATTTAGATCATTGTTGTCTTCAAACCTACATTCTAGAGGCTGTGCTACACTGTAAGCTTTGGTGTGTAGTATGTAGTAAGTGAATAAAGACGGAAAAATAAAGGAGCCCTGACAAATTGTGCACAAATTGAATGGTACAGAGAACTTCAGAAATCACCTAATTCCACTGTTATGGATTGCTGAGGCAACTAAGTCATTCAGAGAAGTTAATTGACTTTTCTTAATAACACAGGTTAAATGGCCCTTATCTGAAATGCTTGGGACCAGAAGTTTTTTTGATTTTTGATATTTTTAGATTTTGAAATATTTGCAAATACATTTCTTACAAATGGAATATAAGTCTGAACACCAAATTAATTTATGCCACATATACACCTTTACACAGAGAGTCTAAAATCACTTTTCTACCTTTTTATTATATCTGTGTTTTGACTGTGTCTAGTTGCATGAGGCCAGTTAACAATACTTTCCACTTGGGGCATCTTGTTAATTCTCAAAAATTTTTGGTCCACAATTCCAGTGTGATTTCTTTCCCCGGTAACTTCTGGTCTTGTTTTCCTAACGTTCACTAGAACATTTTCCTTTTCTCCTTTATGTAGATTATCTAATTCAGAATTTTTTATTTGCCTTGACTGTGTGTCCAAACATAGGAAACAGAGTGAGAGCTTTCGGAATATTCCTACTACTTACCTGTCTGCTAATCCTGGAGGGAAAGGGATGGAAGACTTGAAAAAAATAAAAGGATTATGTAAATTTTTATTAACTGACTGTTCATTACCTTAATTTTGATTAACATAAAACAACCTCTGAGATTAACTTATTTTTTAATGTAAATATATATTGAACACTCATTTTCTAGTTTTAGATTATAACTCCTAAGGGTATAACACCTTTAAATTAGTTTGACTTGAAGCAAGGGATATTTTTTCTCTTCCTAGAGAAAAATGTGATCTTAAAATTAGCACCACTGTATGCTCGAATGTGTAAAAAACACAGTGTTACACATTGGCATTTGGAAAATCCATTTTATATTAATGGCTTTAGAATTTGGTTAATGTTGGGTTTTCTGTTTCTGGATCTTGTTTGTTTGTTTGTTTGTTTGTTTGTTTGTTTGTTTGTTTGTTTTTTCCATGTGTAGCAGTGTTGCCACTTGCACCTGAACCCCTGCCAGTACGGTGGGCTTTTGTTTGTTATTTTGGTTTTCAGCGTAACACCTCTAGAAACTCAGTTCTTTAGAGAACCAGTGTGGCCTGTGATTTAGTGCACTGTCCCTGGTTGCTGTCTCACCTTCCTGCGCCTTCCTGTCCTGGCTCAGTGACTGCAGATTGTAATACAGCACGCTCTCATAGGATTACTGCAAGGATTTACTGAACTCCATGTGGAACAGGCCAGGCACATAGTAAATGTTTAACACTCGAAGCCAGCTGTATTGGTTAGGGTAATCCCACCAGCTGTCACACCAGGTAATGCAGAGAAACCCCACTGGCTTTTTTTTTGAAACACTTTATATACTTTTCTTCAGAATGAAGATTGTATCAACCAGTGCCCAGTTATAAGTGGCCATAGAAGTTCTGTTTTCTCAGGGTATCAGCTTATCAAATAAAGTAAAATCATTACTATTTATTGTATAAGTCATAAGTGATTGCAGAGAATTCTAATGTAATCATGTATTTATGGAAATTTGGTGCCCTTTTCAAGTTCTCTGCTGTGTCGTCAGACTGTCTCTTCTGATTCCTGTCATTCTTAAAAACCAAAAAAATGAAGACTATCAGCTTAACATTGCCTTATCTCCAAATGATGCTTCTCTCTTCTTTTACCTTCAGTCTGCTCAGAAGGCCATATCTCTGTTTTCTCAGCACCCAGTCAGCCCAGGTTCTCAGCAGTCTAGTTCTTAACTTTGTAGGAATACTCTAAAATCGCTGTGGCCCAGGTCACCAGACCTAGTGGACAGTCTTAACTTCAAGGGCATTTGAGTTCTCTGTGTTCTGGTGGAAACCCTTGTTCACTCCTGGCGCCTTGTGCCCAGCCTTCTCCTTGATTCAGTCATTTGCCTGAAGTGATCTCTTCTGTTTCCCCTCCCTAGGTGTTACAGCTGCGGGATTCTCTGTAACTACCTTCCACTCCTCCCTCTCTCTCCAGTCTCCTTGTTTTCCCCTGCTTTCCAGGCTCTGTGTGGTTCGTGTGCATGTCTCCCATTCTGCGTATCCAAGTACAGTTCTGTCCTTTCTCCTCCATGCCGTCTGCTTTTTCTGCGCTGAGCGAACAGCATCACCGGCAGCATTAGCTGGCCTCAGCCCCCTCCTCTCCTCCCTCCTTTTCATTCATCCACCAGAATCATATTGCATTGGCCTCCTGAATATCCTTTGTAGCTTGTCTCCCCTTCCTCTTCCTCCCAGCCCGCACTGCTCACTGAGCCTACTGAAACACTGCCTCGCTCCTCCCTGCCATGCATTTCTACCCTTTCCCCCTGACTGCCCGATACCATGGTGCTGTAGTGACATTCTTAATGCCTAATCGTAATCATGCCCCTGAATATTTAGAGATGTTTATGATTATACTCAGGGATGCAAACAAAATCATTCATAACATTGGTTATTCATGATATATGTATATACTCTGACTCCTGTCAGAGCTTCCGTCCACCTCCACTGTGTCGTGCTGCTTCCCTTGCATTCCACCTGTCATGATTACTGGTCTCCTGTGGTTCTTGGGATACCAGGAGTCATTTCTTCCTTCCCTCCTGGCATGCCACATCTCTCTCTCCTTATCCTTCTTAACTGCTCCCTGCTCCCTCAGACACATGGTACATAGCCACTCAGTTCGTCTTTTTAGCTGTCAGAGTATTTTCTTTCCTCAGTGTTGAGAGTCTTTAGCTATTTGCTAGCTTTCTCTACCAGACCGACCAGCAGAGGACAAAGTTCTCGTAGTCATTTTAGCATTCTCGTTGGCCAATCCAGTCTTTAGACTATGGAGACATTTAAAAACTTGTCTACAGTATTTTGCACAAAACAAGATATTCACGGGGAGCTGAGAGGGGACTGAATTGTCCTGTCAAACAATTTTTAAAATGGTGCGTGGGAGAAGGCAGAGATTGACTGTGTGTGCTTTAAGTGGTGTAATTCATAGAGAAACACGGTGTGTGCTGACTCAGCCGCAGGATGAGCACAATGAAAAGGCGTAAGATAGCAAAATAAAGGAAGTGTAATGAGAACAGCTTTATGTGAGCAACAGCTGGCTTACATGTTTACATGGACAAAGAACACAGTAAAGAGGGAAGAGCAAGCAGGCTGTGCCACAAGGATAGGGTTGGAACTGTTCAGGAGCAGTGGCAAACAAGTCTTACTCATTACAAGTCTCATTTGGAAATTGGTACAAGAGGAAGTTGGGGAGAACCCATGCTTGAAATCTTTTTTAAAATTCTGACTACATACATACATGTAAGCACCCATGTTTTCATACCTCTTTTTCACTTTTTTTTCTCCAGCAGCAATAAATTGGACAAAGTTCAAGGTCCATCTGCCTTATCAGGAATCGTGTCAGGCAGCTTGAGTTAATTGTACTAGCTCGTCACTACATGTGGACTATTTTGAATCTTAGCTTCTTCACCTTTTGATAGAAAAATGGAAATTACACATACCTGCGATTGTAAGAGCTAAAAACACTGTTTTGAAGGTTAGATGAACCAACATTTTAGGGTTATCACATTGTATCAGGTATTCTTAAGAAATGTTCTTTGTATTTAAATTAGTTCCCGTTTCTGGATGCTTTTAATAAAACTTGATTCACATTGGTTATTCATGATATATGTATATAATCTAACACAAGTAAAAAAAAATTAAGTTACTTTTTTTTCTCCACAGATTTATTCATTGTACTGATGATTCTCCAGATCCTTGTATGGAGTATGAGGTAAGAAATTTTTTTGTGATAATGTTATAATATGATAAGATATCATATATCATGTTATAATATGATATGATAATGTGATAATTTTAATGTGATAATCCTCACCTTTTCTTTGTGTGTTACTAAATAAAAACTACTGAAGCCATTTTAGACATCCACTGGTGTCAGCTTTTTAATAGATAAGAACTGTGCAATATTTTAGTTCGAAGTTTTTCAGTTTCTTTGTAAAAATATGATATATACATGGTTTAGCCAAGAGCTCACAGTAATGAAAAATGAAATCAGTGCACTTTAAACTTCTAAGATGTAGCTTTAAAGATTCCATTTCTTTAAGAAGAGAAATGTATTAGCAAAAATTTAAAAATATAAAAAAATATGAGAACCCTGCCTCTCAGATAAATCCTCAGTATGAACATTTTGGTCCTTGCCTTCCTATTCTTGAGGGTGTATGTGTGGGGTGTGTGTATGCATGTACTCTTTATAAATAATTTTAAACTTTTAAAGCTTTGTTTAAACTTACAGTATGAGCATTTTCCTAGGTCATTAACTCTTTCTAATAACAATTCTAACAGTCTTCTTATACATTTGCTGTTTTATTTAACAGACATTACTTGGGTACCTGTTGTATATTACACACTTACACTGGTAACAGAAAAGATAAATAAAACTCAGTTCCTTGCCCTTAGTGTTCTAACAAGTTAATAGAGAAAGACGTCTCAAATTGTCATAGACTAGCATGATACGAACTTAAAAGATTCAAGAAGGCTACATACAAGACTATGCAACTCAGAGATAGACCTCTTGTCCAGGGAAGAGAGAACACAGGAAGATAGGTGCTGGGAGACATGATGGCGGGTACTCAGATCCCCTGCAGTCTCCAGGGAATTGTGCCTAGAGTAATTCAGGTTTCCTCTCAGGTATTGAGGAGCATAGAGGTGTGTCCATGATAAAGGTAGGTGGGAGTAGCAACCATTTATTATCAGTTAATTTTATAAAAGAGTAGGACTGATTAGACCAGGCATGGTACAGCTAAAATCCCAACTCCTTTGGAGCTTGAGACATAGTGAGTCAAAACTTTGAACCTTACTTGTCGAAACCTTTTCTCAAATAGATGACTGACTGATTGATAGGTAGGCTGAAGATGTAGCTCAGTGCCTCCTAGGGTCAATCCCCAGTACTGGGAGAAGAAAATAAGACAGGTTCTCTGCAGGGACAGAAGTGGTAGCGTACATTGATCAGTGGTGCTGTTGCTAAGGTTGTAGCAGTTGAAGAGTAGGTACAAGTTTATGCACAATATTTTATTACATTAGTAGGGTTTATGACTTGCCACTGAACCACTCAGATCACAACAAAATCATGGATAAAGTTTGGTTTAGGTGTGTCCATCCTGAAGCCCACACTTGTGTTTCAGTTTGTTGTTCTTTTTTCTTTAATATTATAATTTAAAAATTTATGAAAATTTTGTTACCTGAATTTATTAACTATATTATATACAAGGTGTCCCAAAAGTTGTGTATTACAACTGTGTGTGGTATCCTGTGTATGGTGACTTTTGGGATACCTTGAACATTGACTTTAGCACTTACACAATTGTTCTCACAGCAGCATTACTTTCAGATATTATGACAAATTGATTATGAACAAACACTCTAGAATGTTATTTTATTTTTTTGTATGTATGTCCTTTGGGACAACCTGTATTTTTATATGTGACCCAGGATATAAATTCTTCATTCAAAAAATGAGGGTCAGAATGTAGCATGGTATAGGTTGGACACACTGAATATAATTATTTTTGGTAAACTTTAGTGATAATTGTATTAGAATTTGATTATCAAATGGTACTGAAGGTAGGTAACTTTGAATTTTATTTATTTATTGCTGTGCCGAGGATCAAAAGCAGAGAATTCATGCTAGACATGCTTTCTACTACTGTGCTATGCTTCCAGCCCTGAAATTATTTTTCCTATTTTTTAAAACAAGTCCAAAACATGAATTGCAGAGCAATTAGTAGGACAGTTATAATAAAATTTGACTTCCTCCATGTTATGTATTATGTCAGACCTCTCAAATGATAAGTGACCAAGGTGTATTTTTGTCCTGAAAAGTTTTAGCACAATCCCAGGGCCTTCACACTGAGCTACATCCCCACCTCATTTTTATTTTTGAGTTTGTGACAAGGGCTCTCTTAGTTGCCCAGGCTGGTCTTGCACTTGGGATCCTTGTCTCAGCCTCCCAGACTGCTGAGATTACATACAGGCCCACACCTTGTTCCCTTTCTTGATAGAATAACAAGTCAAAGCTCTCTTTCCTGAGCCTCATGTTTCATGATGCTGCATTGTTTTGGACTATTTTTAGGGGAAATTGTCAAGATACAGTCTTTGCATGCATTATCTAGTAGGCCTCTTGCATAGTCGTATTACGTTGTTATTTTCCCTCTTTTCTACAGCTTGTTCTTCGAAAGTGGTGTGAATTAATTCCTGGGGCTGAGTTCCGATGTTTTGTAAAGGAAAACAAGCTTATTGGTGAGTTTTTCCTGCCCTTGAAAGTCATCTTTAAAAGAAGGTACCAAAGCCAAAGCTGGTAGTACAGCCCTATAATCCCAACATTCTGGGAGGCTGTTGCAGGAGGATTAGAAATTGGAGCCCAACCTGAGTTACCTAGAGACTTAGTGAGATCTTGTTTCAAAATTTAAACAAACAAAAATAAAAAGTGCCAGGTCATAGCTTAATGTGAAGGCCCTGAACTCAGTCCCCGTTACCTACTACCAAAAAAGGCAAGACAACAATACATGGTGCCCTAAAGGCCAGGCCTTCATTTCCCTTTGCGGCTAAATAGTATTCCATTGTAGAAATAACGAATATGTATATATTTCTCGAAACATCATGCTGCACCCCAGATACATGTATAAGCATTATGTGTCAGTTTAAAATTAAAGTTTAAAGAAGACAAGCTTTTAATAGAAATCAACTTCTAGTAATTAAGACAGGATTATCCATCATTTTTAAGCTCAGATCTCACCTCTACCCAGTTGACACTGACTCTGAAACACTAGGTTGGTAAGTATCCCGAGCCATAGTATCATCAATTACCTATGTCTCTGGGGAGTCCGCAGATGGAAATGATGGTTATTACCATTTCCAGCTTGGCGTATATACAATGTTACCTGAGTTTTTATTTGACACTTTGCAACTGTTGCTAGCAGTTACTTGCTGTAAGCATCATAAAAAGGCAAATTTTTAACCCTTTATATCTGCCATTGGGGTACTACGTGTTTTTCTAGCAACAGAAAATATATGGAAAAATGAGTAAATTACTCTAAAAGTCCCCCATTTTCTTTCCTCTCTAGTCTTGTTTGTTATGATTCAATTAAGTTAAATTTTCATGATAATTTGTTAAGGTTCTTAGCTTTGCATATTTTCTGTGAAGTAAATTTATTAATGAGGAGAAGTATAATTTGAGTGCAGATCTGCACTGTAGTGAATGTGATGTTGACAGTTATTAAAATAAGTACAGTATCTTGGGGGTTTGAATTTATCATTTTGTTAGGTATTCTTGAAAAAAATTATTAGTGCAAATAAGTACAGTAAGGAAGGAAGTAGTACTTGCATGTAAGTAAGGAATTGAAAGCCCTTATTTTAGAGCAGAGGCCCTTTGCTTAGAACTTGGGCATATTGAGAGAGTTTGCCCAATAGAGTCCTGTAAGTGTATTTGGGATAATAGCAACAAGTCACTTTAAAAAAAGAAAATGTTTACTTTTTTATGGCTTGAAAGATGGGGCTTGTAAAGGCAGAGTAGCATGTATAAACAAGGAAAACAGACTGCTTCTGTGGAATTCAGTATGAATATGGCAGACATATGGAGAGGAATATTTTAAATTTTCCCCCAAAATGTGGAAGAGAATATCAGTGTGTAGAGATTTTCTTGGAAAAGTCAAAGCACCAGCAGTTGTCTGTGTGTGCACTTTTAAAATTGCTACTTTAATTTTTTATGTAACAAGCCTTTTTATGAGTGAATTCTTTCCATTGTGCTAAATAAAAGTATTTCAAGGGGCTGGAGGAATGGCACACATTAGAACATTTGTCTAGCAAGTGCAGGTCTCTGAGTTTATACCCCAACACCTCATAAGCTAGTGTGTGATTCGTGCCTGGAATCTCAGCACTTGAAAGGCTGAGGCAGGAGGATTGCAGTGTATTCAAGGCCAGCCCAGGCTATAGTAAGTTCAGGACCAGCCTAGACTTGAAAGCAAGATCTTGTCTCAAAAAAGATACAAATTTAAAATAAATGAATAAAGGGATGGGAGGAATGGCACAATGGTTAACGCGCTTGCCTAGCAAGCCCAACACCCTGAGTTCAGTTCCCCAGCACTACATAAAGCTGGATGTGGGGCACATGCCTGTAATTCCAGGCTAAGACAAGAGTATTGCCATGAACCCAAGGCCAGCCTGGGCTACACAGGGCGTTCAGGACCAGCCTGGGGTATAGAGTGAGACCCTGACTCCAAAAAAAAGAATAAAAATATTTCAAAAGTAAGAATGCATAGTAATTAATGAACCTTTCAGATTCATGCATCCATATGATCTTCACAGTTGAATAGTGTATAGTGCAGTATCTATCTAGTCTGATAAACTATTCTAATAGGTTGGTTGTTTTTAAGTTTAAGTTATTGTTGTGGTTTGAATCATTTGGATCTGGAGTGTCTGTCCCCCAGAAGCCTCAGGTGTTTGGGTAGATGGGAGGGTACCTCTGGAGCCATGTGCTGTTGAGAGGTGGGGTCGGCTGCAAGGGGCAGCTGCCTAGGGCTTAACCTGGCAGGGACAGAACACACTGATGCTTGACCTGAAAGGGAAGGATCACTTGGACCAGACCTGGAAAACTATATGCTATATGCTGGTTCCACCCTTCCTCCCTCCCTTCTTGTTTGCAGCACCATGAGGTGCTGCCTCCACCATGTGCTTCTGCTGTTGCCAGCCAACCTTCAGTGGACTGTGACTTTCTAAACCTTTGAGCTAAAATAAACTTTTCCTCCCCTAGTTTGTGCATTTTGAGTATTTTGTCAAAGCAACGAAAAAGTAACTAAGACTATCATATTGGTGTTTTTTTAAAGAATACTGCATAGGGGCTGGAGGAATCGCTCAGCTGTTAATGCGCTTGCCTAGCAAGTGCTACATCAAGCGCTAAGTACCCAAGTTCAATTCCCCAGCAGCACATGAGCTGGGCATGGTGGCGCACACCTGTGATCCCAGCACCTGGGAGGCTGAGACAGGAGGATTGTGGTGAGTCCAAGGCCAGCCTAAGCTGCATAGTGAGTTCAGGACCAACCTGGGCCACCAAGCGAGACCCTGTCTCCAAAAATAATACTGCATAGTAACTATGTAAAATATCTTCTCGTCAGGTATTTCTCAGAGGGACTACACACAATATTATGATCATATTTCTAAACAAAAGGAAGAAATTTGCAGATGCATTCAAGACTTTTTCAAGAAACACATACAATATAAATTCTTAGATGAAGACTGTGAGTATTTTTGTATACTTTGTATATTTCTCAAGAATATTGAAATTAAGGAAAGTACGTAGTGTTACTGAACTTCATTTCAACAAAGTGCATATTTTATATGCTGTATTTGAAGTACCAATGTAAGCATTTTGCTATATTACTAGTTGATAATGCTGATGGTTTACATGTTACCTTATTTCCTCAGAATCTATTTTTAATGTTGAAAAAAATTTCTGTCCTGTCATTTTAGATGTTTGTGTTTATGTGTTTCACATTGTCCATCCAGAGAACAGAATGCATTTACCTTTCTAGTTTCTGCATTTGTGGGATCAAGGACACTACTTACAAAATAAACTTCTGCAGATTATTTTTAGGAATTGAAAGTATGTGTTGTTACCAAGGGAATTTTCATATATCTTAAAATTATATCAGTGTGATTTACTTTTTCTCTGCTTGCCAAGACTGAATTCTCTGACATGTTTGATTTTTTAAAAATATGAAATATGTCATCAGTGTAATTAGAGATTTTATGCTTTTATATTATAAATTTTACTAATGTTGCTTTCTTGTGAGTGATGGATGCTCCTTTTGTTGGTACTTCCTTCAGTGACAGCTCCCTTCATTTCCGTGTAACGAATTTATCATGATAAATTGGTTGAGATGAAGTTCATATTGTGTTTGAATTTTTTAATGTAAAGGATTATTATAGCTGGGATAGAGAAAAGGAAAGCAGGCTTGTACAAATGCAGTGCAGAGTGCCTTCTTTTAAGGTTTTGAGATTCAGATTTCTAAGTCTCAAATATTTTAAATATTTCAAATTAAGGTCACTTATATTCTGTATTTAATAATAAGATGCACTTTAATTTTCAAAAAGGCTTACATCATGATGGTATTAATTCATTAATAACTGAGTGTTTTTCTTCTTTGCAGTTGTTTTCGATATATACAGAGACAGTAGGGTAAGTAAAGACTGGGTTTGGTACACCCTAAAATTAGAGCTGGTCTGGCAAACACAGTGCACGGCCAGTATGTAAAAGAGTCCACAGCTTAGAAAATAGGTTCAGAAACCATTTGAGCTGTGTAGAATTCACACTGGTCAAGAATCTCACCTTAAAGTGTACCTAGCTTAGGACATAATGTCTTATATAACAGTGTGCTATAGGTTTAGAGATTTTTTAATTTGACAGGTGAGTAAATGACTTTTGTATCTCCTACTTCACACGTTCTTCAGAATTGTGGGCTTACATAAAATGGTCATTTTGTACACTTAAATAACCAGGAATTTGATATTTCAGTAATTCTTTTCAGGCAGCTAGAAGATTCTTAGCATGATTTGAGTCACTGGACGTTAAAGAGGATTATAGTTTGCATTCTTTTCAAAAAATATACTTAATAAATTTAAAATCTTTTATTTTTCTGATACACAGAATCATAAAAATATTACATATTTATGGGGTATCATGTGATATATTGATACATCATATGTTTGAATTAGGACAATCATATGTTTAAATTACAACAAGCGTATCTGTGTCCATTTATTTTTTGCTAATGGTCCTGGGGTTAAGCTCAGAGCCTTCCCATGGTACTACATGCCGCTGCAGCTTCTTGGGATCAGGGCCTCTTGCTAAGACAGTAGGGTGCCTGGACTGGGCCTCAACTTGGGATCCTCCTGCCTCTGTCGCCCTGAGTGATGGGGTCACAGATGGGCGCCACATGTGGCTTTCTCCTTCAAATCCTTCCTTCTAGTTCATTGATAGGTACAGCCTGTTATCATTGCATACAGCCACTCTGCTGGGCAACAGAGCACAGATGGGCATGGCCCAAAATAACTACTAAAGGTTTGCCTCTGTTGAGTCAGAATACATCACTGTATTTTCATGTCTTCATCTTGCAGGGTGGTGGAGCTATTGAGAGAGACTGTAAAATAAGATTAGATGAAGAGGGATGAAATAGCAAGTGTTCCGCTGTGGAAACAAACCTTAGAAGAGGTTAGGAGGCTGCTGTGATGGAGGGGTAGGAGTGAAGCTAGAGTCTCTGAGGTGCTAGGTGCTGGGCTCTGCAGGAAGGAGTATCAGGCGGGACCTCTGTCCTCCTAGGAGTTGGTCTTTAGGTAAGGGTGACACACAGGACATTCAGAGCAAATCTGAGTGACTAAACCCAACCCATTGTCATGCATCTTTCTGTTTTAGAAGGGCTTTATTCTCATTTAACTTAAATCTCACTTAATCTGCATAATCCTGTGAGGTATGTATTATCTGGCCAGATTGGACTGAAACTGAAGCGGTTGTTTTCTGTACTGGCAGCTGAAAATGTTGAAACTTGCCGAGGTGTGTCAGTGTATCCCTTGAAGATGTTCTCTATCTTTTGTTATTGAGTAGAGCTGACAGGTAGGTGGAAATGTTTAACTCTGTAAGAGTTAAAGAAAGTCTTAAAGTGAAGTTAGACATGCACCGAAGTAATTACTGCTGTAATATTGCAGAACTGAAACTAGTTACATTTTTACAAGTGAGAAACATGCCAGTACAAACATCCTGACAGTTTCCATGAAGAGATTTAAACCATATTGTAAAGCTCATTTGCATTTGTTCAGTGGCACTTGTATCAGAGTTTGTTAGACACTTTCTTGAATATATTAGTTTTTGGCTATTCTTACAGAAAGCTGAGTTCTTTTATAAGTGAGTTCTCACCCAAATACAACTGAGTTCTCTTCAGACTTGGCTACACACGTCTGTCTCTTCGTGGCAGGGTGAGTCGAGTCAGTGTGGTAGGTGGCAGCCATCCTGCGGTCAGCTTCATGGCCTGTGCGTTCAGGAAGCTCCGCAAGGGGTGATGACACACTGCTAGAATTCAGAATGACTGTCTTAGATCCTGAAAGTTATTCTGCTCCCCTTTTGCGTTCTCAGTTAAGACTGTTACTGATTTTTAATTTCATTGCTTTACAAGCTGAACATACCTGATCTTGAGTCTAGGCTTTGTAACCTGATCCCCCTGTGTAAATGTTCCACGTGGGATTGAAAAGGAAAATACACTTTCTGTCATATGAAGTGTTTTGTAGCTGCCTTCAGGTTAAGCTCACTCATAATGTCATTGGAGTCTGTGCTTCGTAGGTGAAATGATGCTCTAGTTTGAGGGTTCCTTCAGAATACCACACATTGGATGGAATGGGTGGGAGGCCAAGTGAAACCTGCTTGGCCGTGCATAGAAAAGGAGTGAGAGAAAATGGACCTTCTTGTACGATTTTCTGTTTTGTGTGGGTTTAGACTTTCTTGTGTCTTGGCTTTTTGTTATTTACTATACTGTATTTTTGTTTTGCTTCGCAGTACTGGAAGTTGACCCAGGCCTCATGGCTGCCCAGCACATGCTCTGTTGCTTAGCTCTACCTTGGACCTAAAGCTTTCCCATATTTAATTGTTTTAAAAATTGGCAGCTTTAAAAACCTTTTTAAAGAAATTGTATGATTTCAGCCTGGGCAAAAATAGTGAGTTCAGGATCAGCCTGAGCTACAGAGCAAGACCCTGTCTCAAAAAAACAAAACAAAAAAACAAAAAGGAAAAGACAGGAAAAACTCTTTATCTTTCCGGATTTTCTGTCTACTTGATGTATTAGTTACTGAGCAAAGTGTGTCGAATGTATTGCTTTTTAAAGCCAGGCCCAGTGATCACAGCATTTCAGAAGGCTGAGGTAGGAGGATCATAAATTCAAGCCCAGCCTGGGCAATTTAATAAGATAAGACTCTTGTCTCCAAATCAGAAATAAAAAGCTTAAGCTGAGGATGTAGCTCAGTGTCATCTGTGATGTTTTATTTCCACTTGTGTCTACATCTCCAAATTATTAGTGCTGTTCAGTTTTTGTTCACCAGTGCTTTTGAACAAGTGCTTCCTGGATCCAGCTTTCTTTCTTTCCCTTTTTCGTTCCTTCACTCCCTCCCCCCCGCCCCCCACCCCTTCGCTCTCTCTCCGCCTAGGTAAGGACTGAACCCATGACTTTATGTATGCTGAGCATACACTTTACCCCAGTTAAAGGTTCAATTTCTTCCTAGGAGCACATCCTTAGTAGTATAATTTTTCTAATTTTCACACAGGAGTGACAGGTGTAAGCTGGGTAAAGAATTTTCAGCTGATGAGTTCTGTTGCCTCAGTACTTTGAAGACCCAACTGTTGTTGTTGGCCTTGCTTTGTTGGTTTTTTTTTTTTAACCTTGTCTTTTCACCCTTTCTTTCTTTCTTTTGATTTTTTTCTTCTTTGTTGGGCTTAAGTCCAAGAATTTGCCTTTTTTTCCAGTTGTGGAGAATTCTCAGCTTTCACCTTTTCAGATGCTACCACTTTCTCATCCATCCTTTTGGAGCTCTGCGTGGAGGGATATTGGAGCACATTACTTTAACCTCAGGGCTCGATTCCTTACTTTCTCCCTCTTCCTCTACCCAGTGTGGTCTCATCTTCTCAGACATGCCTTCTAGTATGGCCTTTCTCTTCCAGCTTTGTCTGGACAGGTATACCTAACTTCCCATTCAGTTTTAAATTTTATGTGCTATATTTTTTATTCCTGTAGGTCCCATTTAATTCCTTTTCAAATACGGCTACTTTTTTTCATAGTTATCTTATTTCCTGCTGATTTTTAAAGGGTCATATTTTCAAGCTATAATTTAGAAGAGTTAAACCACTCTTTTTACTGCAGAGTTCTGAGTCTCCACAGACACATCCATCCCCCTCACCACCACTACCGTGAAGAGGTAGAGGGAAAGGGCTGTACACATGCCATTTCATGTGTGTGCATGTTCATCTACAGAATAAATTCCTTAGTGAGATTCCTAGATCAAAACGTTAGATTTATTTTGTTAGATACTGTAGTTTACTTTTCATAGATGTTGTACCAGGCAGAGCCCCACCCAGAGTTTATGACAATGTCGCTACATTTTCTGAAGCTTGTTAAGAAAGTACAGGTCAAACTTTTTAGGATTTTTTTTTTTTTTTGAGTTTTAGTAGAAGAATGTTTCATTATGACTTTAATTTCCATTTTTCTTACTGGGTGAAAATAAAGTTTATCTCTGTATGTGTTTAAGAATCATTTCTATGAACTGTTGCTTAATATTATTTTCCAACATCTTATTTTCCCTAACATATAGGCCTCTTTACATATTTCAGAGATTATATAAATATTTCAGTTTATTAGTCTTTTGACATGAAGAAAATAAGAAATACTTATTTTATGGCTTCTGAATTTTATTCATAATTTTAAAGAACACCTTCTCATGTTTTTTTGTCGACTTTTTATGATTTCTTGTTTTACTTTTTTTTTTTTTTTTTTTTTTGTAGGTTGGTCCTAAACTCACTAAACTCACTATGTAGCACAAGCTGGCCTAGAGATCACAGCAGTCACGCCTCAGCCTGCTGAATGCTCAGATTGCAAGTGTGCACCACCTGCCCAGTTAGGGATTTGAACTCTGCCTTGTGCCTGTTCAACAAGCACTCTAACCACTGAGCAATGTCCTCAGCCCCTTTTGTTTTACATTTAAACCTTTGACCTACTTTTCATTTGTCTATTTGATGCAGTTTGGCTTCTTTTTTTACCCAGTATCCTAACACTAATGTCTTTATTTTCATTGTCCCTCAGATTAATGTTGATTTTCTCTAGTTCTTTAGATTTTAGTCCCTGTTGTATTTGCAGAATCTTGCCCATATTTTTCCTTTGATTTTATAAACCAGTTTATTTATTTTACCCAGAGTTTATTTTTATTAAACTCATACTTTATTTGTGAGAGTCCCTAAGATCCTAGAGTTGACTTTTCATTTGCTTCTCTTACGTTCCCCAAACCTTATCAGAGGCAGACTGAAGCGCTGTCTCCAGTCCCTGTTATTAGGGTTTTTCTCACACCCCTTTGGAGGCTGCAGCCCTCTTACATCACTTCCCTGTCTCCGTCCTTTCCTCATGGCTGGTTCCTAGTCCCCTGTGCAACTGAAACTCATGCCCATGGGTCGTGGGAGGCAACCCCCCTCCACACTCCCAGAAGTTCCCACACTCCCTTTATTCCCTGGAATACCTCTATTAGGTTACTCGTCATCCCTGCTTCCTGGGGACTGCCCTGTCTTTCTTTCCTATAGTCACAGTCATTGGTTAAAAGAATTGTTTTAACCTAAATTTAATCTCATTTGAAATAGGAAACCCTTTGAGTTACCTTAACTCAGTATATTGCTGGAGGCCTTGTTAATAATTTGCACTCTTAGAATAACCTGTTCCTAAAATGGGCCATTGTTACAAGGACTTTGACTTGTTCAGATTTTTCTCTTCTTTGAGACATGATCTTACTATGGGGTCCAGGCTGGCCTGGAACTTATGATCTTTCCTCAGCCTCCCAAATGTTGGGATTACAGACCTGCTGTGCGTGTTAGGTTTTATTCATCTTGTTTTCCTCTGGACTGGACAGCTTGTCCTTTCACCTTCTAGTCTCCTCCCAGATCATCACCACTATTCCCCTGAAATTCCAAAGCTTGGGAAATGTGTCCAGCCTGTCCATGAGCCAGGTTCTTCTGTGCGCTGCTGTAGTCTTGTAGCACCCTGCTGAAGCAGAGTACCCTCCAGGCCATAGCCACTGGGTGGTTAGGCTGACCACAGAAGCAGCTTGTGTGTTACTTATCTGTATACCTTGGTACTGACACAGTATCTGATTCACAGGGATAATTTGGATGGCTGGTCATTTGATGGACACAAGGAACATTATCTGACTGCTCCTTTTTTATGAGTTGTCTGATTCATTTTTCAGAATGTCTTATACCTAAGATGTCACACGTCAAACATGTTCATAACTGCAAAATTCCCCTCCCCATCTAATAAGGAGGTGAGGTTACTGGTTATGAGAAATTAAGTAGAAAGAGTCTGGAGGCCAGAAAAGTATCCTTTCATTAAATAACATACAGTACATAAAAGGCATTTTAATAATAACTCTCTAAAACATAGCTGGCATCATGCCAGGAAATTGATTGGTCAGCTGATTCTATTTCATATGCCCAAGAATGTAGACAGGGGTGATAAACTGTTATGTCACAGCACCATTCAAATGGCAAGAGGTCTTTGACAAAGGGGCCAAATACAGTGGAAAAAGGACAGCCTGTTCAACAAATGGTGCTGGGAAAACTGGACATCCACATGCAGAAGAATGAATCTAGCCACACACCTATCACCATGCACCAAAATCAAATCAAAGTGGATCAAAGACCTAGACATTAAAAATGAAACACTAAACCTTCTAGAAGACAAATTAGGCAAATTTCTAAAAGACATAGGGGTAGGCAAAGACTTCCTTGACAAGACACCAAGAGCAAAAGAAATTATCCCCGTTATTAACAAATGGGGTCTTGTCAAATTAAAAAGTTTCTGCACAGCAAAAGAAAATATCAGCATTGTAAAAAGAGAACCTACAGACTGGGAAAAAATACTCACCACCAACATCTCAGATAAGAAGCTCATAACTAGAATGTACAGGGAGCTGAAAAAAGCCTACCAAAATAAAGGATCCTATTGCAAAGTGGGCAAATGAAATGAAGAGGCAGTTTACTCATGAAGTACAAAAGGCCAACAGATACGTGAAAAGATGTTCAACATCCCTACCCATAAGAGAGATGCAAATCAAAACAAAGCTAAGATACTATCTCACTCCAGAGAGAATGGCCTGTATCAACAAGTCAAATAGCAATCAGTGCTGGTGAGGCTGTGGGGAAAAAGGAACCCTCCTGCACTGCTGGTAGGAATGTAAATTTGTGCAGCCACTCTGGAAAGCAGTATGGAGAGCTCTCAAAAGACTAGAAATAAATACCCCTCCTGAAAATATATCCAAAAGAGGCCAAAACAACACACAACAGATATATGTATGTGTATATATATATATATATATATATATATATATATATATATATACCCATGTTCATAGCAGCACGACTAACAATAACTAAAATATGAAAGTCACCAAAATACCCATCAACAGACCAGTGGATACACAAACTGTGGTGTCTATACACAGTGGAATACTATGGATCTATAAAGTCCAACAGCGTGGAGGCTTTTACAGACAAATGGAAGAAGCTTGAGAACATCATGCGTAGTGAAGTGAGTCAGAAGCAGAAGGTGAAACATCGAATGGTCTCTCTGATATGAGAGTCCCAGATCACAACTCTTATGGAACTTAAAATGAAAAACAAAGTGAAACGGGATAGGGTGGGGGAGGAGGGAGGAGAGGGGAGGGGAGGGGGAGGGACAGAAAGAGAGTGGGAAAGCCCTTGTCACCTTGACAAGATACATATGTGCACAAAATGCTCAATTCCATTGTAAACCTTAAATTTTGCACGTATACATATCAAAATGGGGGGGGGGGGGGGGGGAAACAAATGGCAAGAGGATTTTGCAAGATCTCTTCTAGGGACTGTATGAAATGAGAACCTTCCCTTGCAGATGGTAGAAACTTTTTATAGTGGCTCTGTGTCACTAGAGCTTTCTGATGTTTGAAGCAAATACTACCAAAATGTCTTATCTTTCCTAAAATGATGCTTTAACAACCAAGTGAGAAACAATGCCAGATGTTTGTAGTGCGACCAGGAGGCTCGCTCCTGAGGCCTGTCTGGTTTTACTCACAGACATCTGGCTCATCAAGATATGACAGCCACACCTTTATAGAAAAAATTAATTTTTTTAACAACCAAGCAGTACAAATGTATGGATGTGTCGTTGAGAAAATCATAGAGGAGCAAAGATAAAATTTTCGAGGAAATATTGGTCTGCCCTCTGTCCCCTGTTCCTTTGGTGGAACGCGCCAGCGCTCTTCTTGGTGGAATCAAATGCCTTCCCAGACCTGCTCACTCCGCGCTGTGCTGTTTCTACCAGGATGCACTTGACTGACTTGAGTACGTTCTGACCGGGTTAGAGTGTTCTTTCCCTGAGGCTCGAGTCTGCCAGCTTGCCCACCTGTGTTCCCAGAATAGGAGAAGGTCGCAATCTCTTGCAAAGGTTAATGTATTTTTTCATCTCCCCTTCACATGCTGCCTACCTATAGCATACGTATAAAACAGTACTACGTTGACATTTAGAGAAAACTGAGCCTTTCCATACTCTTAAGAATTTTTTTTTTTTTAGTATATATGAAAAATATTGTACCCTTTGCAGCAGCCTTTTGGGAGCTGGCACAGTGTACCCTGCCCCTGCTGGCTGCTTCCTGCACATAGCATTGAACACACCCCAGAAGCATTTCAGTCACTGTGTGTGGTGGGTGAGCCTGAGTTTCTCTTTCTCCTGCTTGGTATTTCTCTTAAAATTCTGGCATAACGTGAGGTAGGAGTCAGAGATATGACTTCGGTGATCAGGGCCCTTCCTTCCTGGACCCAGCATCTTTCCCCGTAGGTCTGCATCTGCTTGATATGATCAAGTGCTCCTTTCTCTGGGACCTAGCGGGGGTCTCCTTTGAAATAGGTTATAATGCTTTTAAGTCTGTAGAGGAATAGCACAGCAGAGTGTTTGCCTAGCAAGCACAAGGCCCTGGATTCAGTTCCTCTACACCACATAAGCCAGGCATTTTGATATACGTCTGTAATCCTAGCACTCAAGAGGCTGAGGCAGGAGGATTGCTAGGAGTTTAAGGGCAGCCTTGGCTACATAGTGCATTCAGAGCCAGCCTGGACTACAGAGTGAGACCCTGGCTCAAAAAAACAAAACAAAAAAAAAGTGTCAGGGAAAATAATAAAACAGTATAGACCTTTATTTTGAATTTAATTTTTCCTGTTCATATTGTAGGGAAAGGTGTGGCTAATTGACTTTAATCCATTTGGTGAAGTCACAGATTCACTACTGTTCACGTGGGAAGAACTGACATCTGGGACAAACTTAAAAGGTGATTTTAGTGAAGGAGATGGTCAGGAGCAGGTAAGATTCTCTCTCTCTCTCTCTGTCTCTCTCTCTCTCTCTCTCTCTCTCTCTCTGTTTATGTGTTTGTGTGTGTTTTCTTTTGTTTTTCATTTTGAGACAGGGTCTCATTAAGTCTCTAAATAGCCAAGGCTGAGCTCTGAACTTGAAATCCTCCTGCTTCAGCCTCTCAAATTACTGAGGTTATAGGCCTGAACCTTGAGGCTTACCTAAAACATTTAAATAACAACAAGGAAGATACAAAGAAATCCTTTTCAGTCTGCTCAATACTTACTTACTTGCTTTCTTAGACCCAGGGAATGGCCCTGAGCTGGGCCCTGGGGAGTGTATCCTACAGCACAGATTTACTAACAGTTACCTGCCCTGGAGGTGATAAAAGAAAGGTGTACACTGGGATGCATTTATTCAACTTTTTAAAAAACTAGATTCAAAAAAGAGTTCACTGGTCATCTGACACATCATTTGTCGTTATTTTCCTTAGCTCCTTCTGTCCTAGTACGTGAAGGAATCTTGGTGTGGGATCAGTGCACACTTTTCTTTACTCTGACCTGACGGGATCCCAGCTCCCGAGCACAGGAAAGCCGTCCTCGTATGAGAGGTCAGAGCCTCCTCACACTCGTGCAGGGTCATGATCTCCAGGAAGACCTTCCCTGGCTGCTTTCCCTTCCGTTGTCTCCGCCTTTTCCACGGTCTTCAGTCCTGTCGCTGCTTCCTCACAGCAGGTTCCTAGGAAAGGGAGTCCCCCAATGAGGACTTACTTAGCTGACCTGCCCTCCGCCTTACAAACTTAGGTGCCCCCTACAGCAGTCAGCTCAGCGTTTTCCTGTCTCTTTATATACCGTGTGCTCCTTTTTCAGTTTCTTCGTTTTCACACCAACTCCTACCATCAGGATGTAACCATGTCTGATACCGCCTATCTTTAAAAAAAATTTTTTTTCAAAACAACCCGTTTTCTATCTACTGCTCGCTTTCTCCCTTCTTCAGAACCATATTTTTTAAAAGCAATTTTGTATTGCTTTTTCTCTGCCTCTAAGTCATTACTTGCTTTCTGTATAGCATTTGTGTTTTTCGCTTTGCAGCTCTGGGGTCTTAAGCCTCAGACCTCACTGAGTGACATCCACAGTCCTTTTGTCCTTTGTATTTTGAGGTGTGTGTGTGTGTGTGTGTGTGTGTGTGTGGTACTCGGGTTCAAGCCTATGACCTTCACACGGAGCCATATCCTCAGACCATTTCTTTTACTTTTGCTTTTGAGATAGGGTCTCACTAAGTGACCCCGTTGCCCAGACTGGGCTTGAACTCGTGATCCCCCTGCCTCAGCCTCCCAGGCTGCTGGGATTACAGGTGTGCACCACCACGCCCAGCCTGCTACATGCTCATTTTTTTTTAAATTATAAAATTATCATCCTACCACTTTTATAGAACCACAGTTTATGTTTTGCTATATAACATGCATTTACACATACATGTAAACCTTTTTAAATAAATGGAATTATGTTACAATATGAACCCTGAGACTTTCATTTAGTATTATTAGATGGTGAGAATTTTCTGTCGTTTTTGTGGTGCTCAGGAGTGAACCCAGAGCCTTATACATGCCCAGCAAATGGTCTGCCCCTGAGTTCCACCCCTGCCCAAGCATTTTGCACCTCTTAAAAAAATAGTTTTAGTTTTATATAATCATTTAAGAAAACCAAGATGTAGAAAGAGACAGCACTTGAAATTCTACACCAGCAATAGCCACTCGTGCTACTGGAGCTTGTGATTCTGAAGGTCGTTTTGGTTCAACATACAAGTCACTTCTCAGAGGCGAGGGTCACGTGACTTGCTTTTTAAACCCACTCAGCTGTTTTATATTGTCCTGCCCACCTGTGGGTGGTCATCTCTCCTGGTGGCCTATTGATTCCCACCTTTCTCTCTGCCACACTCTTCAGACCCTGGCCAGATAGCTTCTGCCCTGCTGCTCAGGAGCCTGTACTCCCAGCAGGTCTCCCATGCCTCCTCGTGAGCTCTAGTGACCAAGGCACTTTCCTCCTCTTGGCACTGTGCCCTCTCCCTTGTTTCTTCAGTCTCTTCCTCCCTTGGCTTCTGGAACACACACACCCCCTCCTTGCTTTCTGCTTTCCCGTGCTGCTTCCTCTCATGGGGAGCACCTTGTCTTCTCCCGCCTGTCCATGTTTCCTCTCACCGTTACTCTGCCCGAACCTCCTTGGCCCTGCTTCTCTTGCTCTGAGTCAGATCTGCATTCACCTTTCATGGCACTGGCCACACTGTTAGAATAGGCTATGGACATGCCTATATCTTCATCAGACTGAAGGTTTCTGAGATAATTTCAGGGATAGTGTCTCCTATTCGTGATGCATCTGCAGAGCTTAGCACAGTGTCAAGCATTACTAATATTTGTCAGATTAATGAATAAGGAAATTTCGAATGTGCTGGTATCTTAGAGTTGTGAACCATTAAACTTTAAAGACAAAGAAGACAAATACAAGTACCCAATACAAGTATTACCTTTAAATGTGAGGGACACATTTATTGAGTAGAAATAGTTTGTGTAAACAATCCTCTGGTTGTTTTTTCTAAACATTAGACATTGGGATTGTCAGAAGGGAAAGAGGAACTGGTTTCTGGCCACTTCCTCAGTGTTCCCTCCTCCTGTGGTCTCAGGCCACAGAGCCCAGCCAGACCTTCCCTCTGTTCTCCTGAGGTACAGAGCCCTCCTCTGCAGTCAGTGCTTTATGCTGGCTGTCCGTACAGACCCTCCCAAGGCCGCCTTCACCCCTGCTCAGTTTTCAGTCCACGTGTCCTTCCTCAGCAAGGTCTCTGGCTGCCTGTCCAGAGGAGTCCAGACATTTGTCCTCTTAGTATGTGGCCTTGGTTCTGGTTTCTGTACCACTTTTTACCATCTGAAGTGGCATTGGTAATGTGGTTCCTTGCGTATTGTCTGTCTTCCTATCTGATTTTCTGGTTTGTTCCTCATGCCTAGAACAAGGTCCATCACAATGTAGAAGTTTTATAACTCTGTCAGGTGACTGGTCTGTCATAACATATGGCTGGCTTTCTTGGGCTCGTTAGCCCTAGTCCACTCAGATCCCAGCTTTTATCCTTCCGCTGGACACCAGCTGTCCTCGTCTAGAGATTTCCCTCCAGGAAGTTACAGCTTAAGGCTTTCCGTCTCTGAAATCACTGTGGCAAAAGACAACCTGAAGTACTGTATACAGGACTCTAAGAAAGTACATTGAAGAATTGAAGAGTTGTTAATTTTCTAGTTTTATGTTAGTAATGAGAGACACAAATGGCCTAAGTACAAGAGTTTTCAGGAGCCTAAACTACTCATTTGCCCTAGTTAGTAAGTATTCTCACTCTCCAGCTGTGCACCTGTAGAAAACAGTACTAAAGTGCTGCTCTGTGAGTCCAGAGATGACTGGCCTGTGGCTGGTGCACTCAGGAGCTCAGAAGATCCATAACCTGCCTGCAGCACGCGAAGGCTGCACCTTGGTGGCGCTCAGAGATTGACCTAACTCCAGCATGAAGCACTGTTTTCTCACACCTTGTGCTTATCTTCTAGTGAATACATAGAATTATTTTAAAATATTGGTGCCTTATTTTATGTTAGAATATTATCTTTCCTTTTCTGGTATAGAAGAGAACATGGTGATGAGGTTGTTTAATACTAGAATCTCTTCTAGTTTAAACAATAGACATATAGGAAATGGCCAACTTTCTGTGTTTTCTTTTCATAAAGGATTCTCCAGCTTTCCGTTGCACAAACAGCGAAGTTACGGTACAGCCCAGTCCTTACCTGAGCTACCGGCTGCCCAAGGACTTCGTAGACCTGTCTACTGGGGAAGATGCTCACAAACTAATAGATTTTCTAAAGCTGGTAAAGTGTCTGTCTATTTAGTTAGCTGGTCATCTTTCTAAATTTTTTTTTACATGAACTCATAAATATTTTATTCCTGTACTACCTAGACTTGTATTTGGTGATAATGAACTAAAACATCAAAACTAACTGAGTTAGATCATTTCACAGTGAAACATAAAATGTCAACTAAGGAATAATTTACTAATTAGAATGACAAAATGTTTTTATGATGTATATGCTTCTTGAAAATTTTTTATAATACTTAAGTTTAAATATTGTCATAAGGCTGTGAGAAGATCAGATCTCTTTTATGGATACTCAAGAGGATATGTGAATATTTGTATTTCTCTGCATGTATATGGGGAGGGTGTGTGTGTGTGTGTTTGTGTGTGTGTGTGTGTGTGTGTGTGTGGCTGAAAGAGAAGAAAACATTGAAATGCCTGAAGATAATTTGCCCCAGAATCTAAGTGATATATTAGATAATTGCATGAGTTAGTTAAGGCATGTTTTTTCACGATAATTTCAACCACCACATCTTCTGCCAAGGTCTCTAGATAATTATACTTGACAGAAACAGTGATCTTGGATAAGCAAATACACTAATTAGAATATCCTGTTTCAGTGTGCTCTTGGTTTTCTGTGACAGAAAAGAAATCAGCAAGAAGAAGACTGATCAAAATGATGGAGTTCAAGACCAAGTTCAAGAGGCAGCCTTCAGAAGTTTGCTCATCGGCCACAACACCCAGCACCCCCATCGGTGGGGATGGGGGCAGGCAGTGTGGAAATCAACAGCTTTTTATATTCATGTATATTCGTCTGGAAAAAGCGGAGGGACTTTGCTACCTGTAAAAAGAGCATAATAAATAGATCTTAACAATAGGAACCATACTGTCCTGTTAATAAAATAACTTTCTACAAAATACTGTGCTCTTCTGGCTCAATTTAGATTTATATATATTTCTGTATGCTGCTATTTTTGTATGTGTTAGATAAATGGGCAAATTTATTTATATTTGTGTACAGAAGTGAAATTTTTCTTAGTCGTTATTTTTCCTTTGAAATAATAGAACTCAGGGTGGGTATGTTGGCACAACCTATAATCCTAGCGCTCTGGAAGAGTGAGACAGGAGGATTATAAATTCAAATCTAGCCTGGGCAACTTAGTGATTTGCCAAGACCCTATCTCAGAAGAGAAAAGACTAGAGATGTAGCTCAGAATGAAAGCTCACAATTCAAATCCCAGTACTACCAAACAAGATTTTTTTCATACCTTAGGGATTTCCTTGCAGTGAAGCCTCAATTTGGATGTAGTTACAAGAATAACTTCTTACATTATAAAATAACCATAGGATTTTTTAGCATATTACAGCCTACTTGATATGCATTTTAAAAATTATCAGATTTAGTTAATAATTTGGCCTTTCAGAATATACATACCTAGATACATATGTATATATATGAAATTGCAGAAAATTAAGTCACTTTTCTAAAAGGCTACCATATTAGTAATTATTAAGTATTCTAACTGTGGTCCCCAGGCGTTTTGACACCAGAGCCAGGATTAGTTCAAGACCCTTCTCTCAAGGACAACAGGAGGGTTTACTAGTTACCCAGTAGGTTGCTGGAGGGTGGCTTTGAAGTGATAGCAGCAGCAGGAGGGAAGCTGGGGACGAAGCCCCGCCTCCTGTGAGGTCAGCAGTGCAGTAGAACCTGACAGGAGCTCGCACACTGGAAGTGGAGCTTTGCTGCTCCCTGCTCTTGCTCCTTTCAAGGCCACAGAATAGTGCTGGTCCACTGCCTGGGGAGTGGGGACCTCTGGCCTAAATGGTGATGAGGATGATATCAACATGCCTGAGGACTTACTTGCTACCAAGGCAAGTTGAGGATGGAGCCATGACTGCTTCCCAATGTATTCGTTGTTTTATTAAAGGAGTGTTGTACTTCTTACAGGTTCATTTCTCAACATATGTGAACACATCCGAGGGCTGCCTGTAGACAAAGACAAGTGGAGCGCAGCTTATGCTTTCTGTACAGTTAATACAAATTATATATAATGGTAAAAGGTACA
Source organism: Ctenodactylus gundi (assembly GCA_004027205.1). Taxonomy (NCBI): domain Eukaryota; kingdom Metazoa; phylum Chordata; class Mammalia; order Rodentia; family Ctenodactylidae; genus Ctenodactylus; species Ctenodactylus gundi. The sequence continues at coordinate 159,399 of PVKB01003073.1, forward strand.
GTGTCTTTTTTGGTTATCTTAAATAGTGTATTCAGGACCTGATTTGTGGACTGAAGATATCAAATATTTTTGTAGGCCAATTGTTTAAAACAAAGATGTTTTTTAAATATTTTTATTTAAACTGTTTATGGTTGTCTGTTAATCCCTAATAGAGGGAATTTGTTTCATGAGTTGATTTAAAGGTAGCTCTGAAAGCTGGCTTTCTCAAGATACTACCTTACCAGTTTTTTTTTTTAAATGCAGATATATTTGATGCTATTGGAATACAGACTGTAGAATAAAGCCACCCAAGCAAATATTGACAGATAATTCATAAACAGTTCAATATTTAATGTACAGCTCATTCATTTTTGTTTCAGTGTTTTATAATAGTTTTGCTTTTTAAATGCATTTTTTTGTTTGGTTTTGATTTAAGTTCTGCGGTACTGGGAACTGAACCCGGGCCCTTCACAGTGAGCTGCATCCTCAAGCCTTTTAAGTTTTTATTTTGAGACAAGTCTTGCTAAATTGCCCAGGCTGTAACCCTCCTGCCTCAGCCTATAAAGAGTGCTGGGATCACAGGTATGGGCTATCATGCACAACTAAATATAATTTTTTTGTATTTTTTTTTAGTATACTTAATTTCAGTTGACTATCCCAATGTTGATATCAAATGTAGGATAATATGCAATAAACATTCTCCTAACTTCCAGTATTACGCTGCCTGCCTAAGGATCAGGTGTAAATAACTCTGTTACTTTATTGTCATTGCCTGTTCTTTCTTTATCAGGTCTGTGTTTGAATGAAAAAGTGAATACATATATGATTTCTCAACTCCTGCCCTCTGAAGGGAAAGCTTCAGAGTGGCTGACGAAGTGGGGTTGGGTGAATCTGTGCACTCTGTTCTGCAGGAGGAGATATGAGCACGGGCAGGAGACTTTGCCAGAAGTTCTGTTTCCAAAAGTCTCATTTTTATTTGCATTTTAAGAGTTGATAAATTTTTCTTTTTTTTTTTTTTTCTGAGACAGGGTCTCACTCTGTGGTCCAGGCTGGTCCTGAACTCACTTCGGAGCCCAGGCTGGCCTTGCACTCACAGCAATCCTCCTCTCTCAGCCTGCCGAGTACTGGGATTACAGGTGTGCACCACCACACCCAGCTTATGTGGTGCTGAGAAATCAAACTAGGGTACTTAGTGCTTGCTAGGCAAGAGCTTAAACCGCTGAGCCATCCCTCCAACCCCAAGAGTTCATAAATTTTTCTACTCAGCTATTTCTGTTTTCTGTAACTGAGAGGATTGTGTCCATTAACTTAATGTGACCGAGTTTTTTGGTTTTAGGATTTTTTAAACCAAAAATTAATAATAAAATCATGTATCCAGCCTGGGTAACATAGTAAGAGCCTGTCTCACATAATAAAAAGGGGCTGGAGATTCAGCTCAGAGCAGAGAGCCTGTGTTCAACCCTTAGTACCACAGTAAGTAAATAATAAATAATAAAATTTTTTAAAATGCTGTGTTTGAGATAATCCGTGCAAAGCTTTGGGTATAGTGCATCACAATAGTGAGGTCCCATCAAATGTTAGCTGTTAATGTGATTCTCCTTTGTAGACCTAGGGCAAGATTTTTCCTTTTTTTTATAATTTCTCCTTCCCTCCTCTTCTCTCTTCTTTTTTTAGCATATAAGAAAACAGACTGCCAAGAGTTAAGACGAGTCCAAAACTTTGTAGAAGAACTGGGGCCAAAGAAGAACTTCTGATCTGATGCTTTTCTTTAAGAGTTTCTGGTCAAGTAATTTTTACAGATAAGCTTCAGCCAGGACCCATTATTTTAGTAATCAAATTTTCAATAAAGAAGAACCATTTTTAAGATAAATATAAGTTCATTGTATGTATGACAAGGAATCAAATGAAAGCTGTTAGATATTTAGTGAAGAAATCTCTACCTCTGTAAGAACAATACAGTTTCACATTTATGAACCAGGGTCGTCTTGAGAGGTAGCTTCTCCATTTGGGCTTCCATCTGTGCTGTGCAGAGCACGTGTCCCTTTTCTTAGGGCTGGTTTCTTCTGATTCTGTCCCAGCTGAGAAACTTCAAGGGGAGAAGGGCCCTGGATGCAGTTGCCACAACTCAAGGAAGACCACAGCGAGGGAGTGGAGAACTGCCAGGACCCCAGGTATGGCATATTTTGGGGTTTCATAAGGGGAATTGGGGAGGTTAGGCAAAGGGCAGGCACAATCCAGTCTTTTTTTAAAAGTGATGTTCTGTTTTCTCTTGATATTTGGAAACCAGGGGTGGCAGGATGATGCCTAGCAGGGACAGGGTGGCTCTGGCTATAGTGGTAGCAGATGAAATGAATGAGGGGATAAGATTGCGATGTGATTACTTAGTATTATGACAGGGCAGCCAGGCCCAGTGCTACAAACCTGTAATCCCACCACTCTGAGAAGCTGAAGGAGGAAGATCACCAGTTCAAGCATAACGTGCGCAATTTAGCAATTTAGTGAGACTCTTTATCTCAAAATCAAAAAACCAAAAAATGGGCTAAGGATGTAGATTAGGAGCTCAGTATGGAGGCCCTGGGTTTTATCCCCAGTATTAAAAAAAAGAAAGTGACAGGAAACTGGGGTGCTGTGGTTTTGGTATTGTTTATCCTCACCCAAAATAGTGTTGGGATTTGATCACCAATATAACAATATTAAGAGTTGGAGATTGTAAGAGGAATTAATATCTTGCTCAAGAAAGACTAGATCTCACAGAGATGACTTACTTCTTGGAAAGCAGTTTATTACAAAGCTGGTCGACTTGGTTGTCCCCTCCCTCTCTTCCACGAGTTCCTGTTGGCATTTCCATTACCCAGCTGTGTTATGAATCGTGAGGCCCTCATCAGATGTGCCTTCCCGATCCTAAAACTCCAGCCTTAAGATCCATGAGTTTAAGTAAAACTCTTGCATTCTAAGAGTGAGAAAGACTAAAAGAGGAACAGTTAAGAAAGGAAAGCAGGATTTTGGTCTTGGAAATGAACTTGAGATTCCGGTGGATTATCCAAAATGGGATATCAAGAGACTAGCACTGTAGTATAAAAGGTTGTTTGCAGTAAGGAAAAGAGTTTAGAGAGAAAGTGCACATTAGCATTTTAACATTATAGCATATACAGTTACCTAGCTTTAAAAATGATTATGGCTTTGCTGGGGAAGATCTAAAATTAGAAGCTGGGTAGAATAATAGAAAATTGGAGGGAAAAAAACAACAGAAAATGACTTTATATTCAGCTATGTGGGATTTTGCCAAGAAGTTGAATGAGATAAAAACGTACGCTTGTCTCAGCATCACAGATACTAAGGTGACAAAAAAGTTCTTGCATATTATGAGTGGGTCACTGTCAACCTAAGTAACAATCAGGGAAAGATATGCCATAGCAAAAAGGTATGTATGTGTCTGGAAATAGTAATGCATTGTAATGGGAATATGGGTACCGCAGTAAACGTTAGGACCTGACTGTTCCTTTCTGGCTCTCTCACCGGGGCTGCTCCACAGCTCTCCACCACCACGCCCACCCGCCACAGGCCGGCCAGCCATGCAGCCACTGACCACAGACTGGGACCCGAAACCATGAGCCGAAGCAAGTTGGTATTGTATATCTTGTCCCAGCAACTCAAAGATGATCTCAGTAAAAACTAGATCTATCAAAAAAAAAATGGAGGCAAGGGGGGAGGGAGTTAAAGATAAAAATGAGAATGACATATTTTGAATGCTAACCCTTGGCCACAATCATCTGCCTACCCTTTCTTTACAACCTCAGTTTTATATTTGTGTTACTGTGGTTAAAGTTGACACAAGTGACTCCATTTTGATTCTGGTAACTTTCACAAAATATTTTTGTGATGTTAGAGCTTGAGCACAGAGCCTTCACTCTGAGCTACTTCCCTGGCCCCTTTATATTTTTTATTTATGTCAGGGTCTCACTAAGTTGCTAAGTTGCCAAGTGGCCCTTGCTGGCTTCAAATCTGATCATCCTGCCTCAGCGTTTTGGAGTGTGGGGATTATAGGCCTGTGCTACTGGGTTCAGCTCACGTAATCTTTTATCAGAAGGCTTCATATGGGTGTTTAATAGAAATTCAGACTGTTCTTATGTATATAGTATTAATCTCATACAATAGAATTTAGTAACATTTAGCAATTGATTGAGATTTTCTAATTGCTTGTTTGTGTTCAAACTTCAGTACACATTCAACATGACTTATATTGTGTTTTCTGCATCACTGATTTTGCTTAGTTGAGATGCATGCTTAATGTGTAAAATTCTTTGGTGAGATTATCTCACCCTGTGTTTATGGATTTTTTTAATCAAGTAAAGGCTTAAATTGAATGTCTCCTAATTAAAAGTGACCTACTATTTTACTCTTCTTCTAAAGATTTTCTTACTAAAAATGTCAACTGATTTCAGAATAAGAAGACAGCTGGGCAACCAAGTTCCCATTCATAAGGTATGTGTAATTATTGGGAAACTGACATAGTAATTTCAATTTCTCTTGTAAGGAACTAACATAGTAACTTAAAAATAAGCTAGAGAAATTTTTGCTACTTTGAGGAGAAATGGATTCTTTGAGAATCTATTGAAGGACATAGACTTTCCTCAGAAGAATTTTACAAACAATTTCAGAGGTTCATTAACCTCAGGTAAGGAACCACTATTTTTGTTTATGTTGCCACCTTTTTTTTTTTCCCAGTACTGGGTATTAATCCATGGCCTTTGCACTGAACTATATCCCCGCGTCCCACTTTTTTAAAATTTTGAGACAGGTCTTAGTAAGTCACTAAATAGCATGGTCTGGCTGAGAGCTTGTGACCCACCTGCCTCAGCCTCCAAGAGGGTTGAAATCACAGGCAGAAGCCCCAGGCCGTAGGGACCTCTGGGTTAAAGCTGTGTCAAATAAAACTACAAGTCTACACTTCCATAGTCATAAAAATGGAGCCAGCAGAGCCTGGGAGTGTAAGCCTGTAATCACAGCACTGTGGGAGGCTGAAGCAGGAGGATAGCAAGTTGGAGCCCAGCTCGGGCAACTTAGGGACCTTAGCAACATCCTCATAACCAAAAAAAAAAAAAAAGAAGAAGAAGAAGAAGAAGAAAATTAAAAGAGGCTGGAGCAGTAGCTCAGTACAAAGGCCTCAGTTGGATCCCAAGTGCCAAAAAACCCCAAAACAAACAAACAAACAAAAAAGCAATAAAAGAATGGACCCATTTTATAATGAACAGTGTGCTTCAGAAAAGTAAAGCCCCCAGGTTTACTATTAACTGTGGTTTCTAAGTTTCTAGATTCTACAGTTATTTTCACTTATATTCTACAATGGCATTTATGTAATTAATTCATTTACAGTACACCACCCCACAGCAGGGTTATTTACAAACTCTCATTAACAAAGTAATATAATCTGGGTATTAGAATTCACCCACAACAGGCAAATCTGTGTGAGATAAATATGTATACATACATTTATAGATAAAATGTCTTTGTCACGTGTAGGTATGTGTGATGAGATATTCATTACAGGGAACTAACTGACTTATGACATTGAGGGGACTGGCTAGGCAAGTTAGAATGCTATAGGCCGGCAACAGAGGAACACCAGCAGGCTGGACCTCAGTGGTCATGACCCAGCCTGGGTCCAGGGGAGTGTCTTCTCCCAGGAAAGCTTCAGTCCTGCTGTCAACAGATTAGGTCAGGCCCACGGGAACTTCACTCACACCTGCAGGACCTTGATTCATGTTCACATAACTGAAGATGGTAGGCTCGATAAATTGACACATGAGAAGTCTCCACAGAAGCCATAGTGACACATACCTATAGTTCCAGAGCTCTGGTAGCCTGAGGCAGGAGGATCACAAGTTCGAGCTCAGCTTGGACAATTTAGTGACTTAACAAGATCCTGTCTCAAAATAAAAAGATAAAAAAGGAGTGGAGATGTAGCTCGGTATAAAAGCCCTGGATTCAATATCCAAAACTACCGTCCCTCTCAAAAAAAAAAAAAAAAAAAAAAAGCTACCGTAAGAGGTTATCGTGTACTTACTGAAGCTAGTTTCAGTGATAGATTGCAGTAGATCTTAGGTTCAAGAGTGTACAGTGTTACTACAGTAACAGTAATTCAGGTTGTTTTTAAAGGAACAAAGCAACTGTTAGTCGGGATGGAGAGCAGTGCTGCTGGGAAGAATACACCCTGATGCTTTTCTTCAGTCTCTGGAAGTTCCTTCAGATCATTGATAAACGCCCGGAGAAAGTCTCCCTCCGGTTTTCAGTACCCTGTGAGGTCTTTTTGTTTATTTTTGCACATGTGTTTTGTATTGTTTTGACACAAGGTCTTGCTCTATTGCCCAGGCTGGCCTCAAACGTGCTATGCTCCTGCCTCAGCAGCCCCCCCACCCTCTGCCCCTGCTGCTGAGACCACAGGCGTGCACTACCACACACAGCGCGAAATGACTTGGGTTCCCCCCACCACAGTTATTACTTTTATTAGTATGTATTTGCAACACACAATAGTTGCATTCAAATTGAAGGAATTGTTACGCGCGCACACACACACAGCCTCCGTCACTTCCCCTTGCCCACCCGCTCACCCCCTCCTGTACCCTCCTCTGTCTCCACAAACCTACCTACCCTTTCCCACCATCTCCCTTACTTGGCTCTTTTACTTATTTATGCTTTGAGCTTCTTATATGAGAGAAACCGTGAGATATTTAATCTTCTGGGTCCGATTCACCTCACTAAGCTTAATGGTCTCAAGGTGCATCCATTTTCCTACAAGTAAAATAACTTAGCTTTTTGACTAAAAGTGATTTTATACAGTTCCATTTAACCTTTCTTTTATCAGGCTTGGTTTGGAGGTTTTCTAAGATTCAAAGATCAGCTTCAAAAAGGCTTAATCCGGTGGCCAGGGGTGTGGCTTAGTGGTACAGTGCTTGCCTTATATCTCTGAGGCCCTGGGTTTAATACCCAGTACCACAATAAATAAATGATAAATAAATAAATACCTAAAGGATGGCAAACAAACTAATCAAAAAGCCGTAATCCATTATTGCCATTTCTAAGTTTGTAATTAGCAGAAGGATTTTTTTTTTAATAGAAAGGATTGTGATCCCCGGCCCTGTAGTACTAGGCAACACTGGGAGATTGCTCTTTGCTTACTCATCCTATGTGCATAGCTGACTTTTGCTCTCCAATGGCATGTAGTGGAGCCAGCATTCACACAGCTTCCCAAGATTCTTGCTCTTCTTACCTGGGATCCTGTATGTTGTCCAGGCCACTACATTTCACTTAGGAATAAGGACAAGGGAGCATTGGGTAAAGATGTTGAAACACATATCAGGAATGTTTAAAGTACACATGCACACAGTGTGTGTGTGTGTGTGTGTGTGTGTGTGTGTGTGTGTGTGTATGGAATGTCTGAAGTATAATTCTACTAAAGCACCATATTAGGAACCAGACAAAATGGATCCATTTAGGAAATACAAGAAATTATAAACCTGGTAATAAAATTCTTAGATAAATAATAGTTTTATATACAGTATCTGACTTTTAACCCTATACCATATAAATTAAGCAGTAATTTTCTCCCTTTTACAGAAGATAAACTAGACTCCAGATAATTTCTCCCAGATAAATCCAGTAAATGATAGATTTTATATTCCAGCCCAGCCTTGTCTGATTCCAAAGCTTATATTTCTCATCCTGTACCATGCTACTACCTCAGACCTCATGGAAATGTCATCCAAAGTGTGCAGATATGTGCAGACTGTATCTAATTATGTGAGCCTTTTCTCTACTAGTAAAATATACATGTCCTTCTGGATAAAGTCTAGTGGATGCCTTTGATACAAGATGTTCCTACTCTCATGAACTAGATGCCAAGTTCAAGAACAAATTTGGAATCCCCATACTCTATCTAGAACACACTTCAGTTGTTCTACACCAAAAGTAAATGTCTTCTCTCATTCAAGTCACTGCCCACTTCCTAAAATAGATAGTAAAGTGAATTGGGTTGGTTCATTGTAATCAGAGTGGCTTTCCAAAAGGTCACCCATTCCTGCCTCTGACCAGCAAGACAGCTCCAGTGTCAGCACCCCGCTCTAGACTTCCCCTCTGTTGTCTTGGTCCTGCAATTCAGTGACAACACTCAGAGTTCCATGTATGTCGTTATTGTGCGCCATCAATTAAGCTTTTGGGGCTTTTCCCACTAATGCAGTAGTGAAGGGCACAGTGCCCTTGTGTTCTTAGCCTAACTGCATTCTGACTGAATACATTACTCAATTGTCAGTGCATTTTGAGGAAAGCCCCTACAAAACCTGAAAGAAAAAAAATAATTGGAAACCTGAGGGCTTATTGTGGTACTTGGCAGATAGAGACCCTTTCGTATAGCTCTTCTCTGCTCGGAAGTGTGAGCATCCTGCAGTTCTGTGGGTGCTGGGCTTGAGCACCAGGAACAGTGAAATAGTTTAGAACATCCATTTGCTTTCAAAGCTTAGATTGCTGTAGTTCTTTCCTTTGATTTATCCTTTTCCTGATTGTTCGATTCCCTTAAAGTCTTTGAATGTCCTAGCCCAGTAAGAGGCAATAGTCCTTGGCCTTGAGATTTACAACATGATGGTAAAATGGAAACACACCCTGCCCAAGAAAAGATAATGTGGATACATTTGACGAGTGTGGTAGTCACATAGTGGCAAATGGAGATGTGCTTTCATTCATATGTAGTTAGGGTTTTTGCTTGGTTGGTTGATTTTGCAGTGCTAGGGAGTGAAGGTGAGGACTTTGAATTGAGCCCTAACAGGGTCTCACTAAGTCATAAGGTGACAAAGCTGGCCACAAATTTGTGATTCTCATGCCTCACATGTGGACTTCCACACACATACATCACACCTAGCTTGCTTTTGCTTTTGTGTGAGTGTATACATGCACTGTGTGTTCTGTTTTGTGACAGGGTCTCATTAAGATGTCCTTGAATTCTTGATCCTCCCACTCAGTCTCCCAAGTAGCTAGGATTACAGGTGTGTTTCCCTCCTACCTGGCTATAATAATTGATTTCATGAGCACAAGGTGGTGTAGTAAGTGAAATTTTATGAATTAAAAGTTGCCTTAATAAAATGTATTGTGGTTATGAGAAAAGCATCCTAAAGTTAGAGTTTAGTTTCCCCTATGTTCCATTACACAGACACCCTCAGGTAACTAACCCAGTGTAGTTTGTTACATAGCTGTTTGTTTCATGTCACCCAGCTCCGCAGACACCAGCATGACTTTGAGAAGTGAGGAAAGAGGGCTTGTTGACGGAATTGCACTTTTGGTGTTAGGTTTCCGTAACTTGGACAGAAATGGATATTGACTGTGGTTTGGAGAATCAGGGCACAAAAGAATCCTTTGTGGATAATTAAATTATGCAACACAGTGGTCTGTGAGAAAGGTTTGCGTGCCAAGCTGTGGAAGGGCTTTGGCCCCTGCCTTCACACCCACCTTTGTGTGCAGTTCACGGGTGCCTAAGTGCTAAGAAGTTCAGCCAACAGTCTGTCTGAGCAGGTGCAGGCTCGTCATCTCTTTGATGTGATGATTTCTTAAGCAAGAATGAGCCAATACTTAATCTCACGGGTTCTTTCCAGCCGCATCACTGCAAAGCGTTGGGCTAATAGGCCCGGCTCATTATTGACTGCACTGCCTTCCCCTAAAACCAAAGGTGGGTGGTGTGGAAGGCAAGATAGAGTTCAGATGCTGCATGTGGATGAGCTTGCACACACACACACACACACACACACACACACACACACACGCATTTGCAAATGTTACATTAAAATTGATTTGCTTAAGTGGACAGATAACAAGATGGAGTGAGGGAATCTGCATGCCAAGAACCCAAAGGAAGGACCACCAAAAGATGCCCTGTCACAGGGTGAGGGGTGGCTGAGGGTAACGTGATTTCTGTGAAGACTTGTAGGTGCAATTAAGAGCAGGATAAATACAAGAAAAGAGAGAGCAGAGGTTTGGCTTCTCTCCAAACTGTCCCCCTGGGCTCTGTGTTCTCTACCTCAGTTGTATTCTCTCCTTTTTCCTTGTGCATTCCCCTGGCATTTCCCTCACAAGAACTCATCGGGCCAGCCACAGTTTATTGTCAGGGCCACTGTGTAGGGCTGAGGAACAGGGCAGGACTCTACCCAGCGTTGTGCATTTATTCTTATCTGGGAAGAACTGACAACGAATTCTTTAATGTCTACAAATTGCTCTGAAGAAGAAAAGTGGTGCATAAATGCCTCAAAGTGACATTATCTTGCTTAGGGGTGTTTGCTTTCTGTCTACACAGTGAAAGCCCAAACTTCTGAAGGTAGAATTTATCTCAGTGCTTCTCACAGATAAGAGAGACACAGAGCCCAGAAACAAAAAAAATAAAAATAGGGCTGGAGGAATGGCGCGGTGGTTAAAGTGCTTGTGTATAAGTACAAAGCCCTGAGTTCGATTCCCCAGCACCACATAAGCTGGGTGTGATGGTGCACGCCTATAATCCCAGCACTTGGGAGGCTGAGGCAGGAGGATTGCCAGGAGTCCAAGGCTAGCCATAGTGAGTTCAGGACCAGCCTGGACTACAGAGTGAAACCCTGTCTCAAAAATAAATAAATAAAATTTAAAAATATAAGAAGGATAGGAGGTATTTCAGGAAATTACGCAAAGCCGCAGTGAGAAAGGGACCCCAAAGCTGCAGCTACTAGAGAGATTGTGGCTTCTGGGTGGATACTGCTGTGTCACGATTCTGAGTGAGGACAGAGGCCCAGCTTATGTCAAGGGGTAATTAGCTGCTTTTTTTTTTTTTTTTTTTTTTTTTTTTTGAGCAAAATGGACTGTGGTTCTCTAGAAATTCAGAGAAGGAGGCTCATGGAAGGCCTGGTGCTCAGGAAGATCTCGGGGCAGAAGAGAGGGCAGGTGTTCAGAGCAGAGCAATGCGATAAACAGTCCCTACAGGGATGTGCGCTGTGGGAGCAGGGCGTCCCCAGAAGGAAAGGGAAAGGAGTGCTGTGTGGCGGAACAGCAGCTGTTCACCACGTGTGCCTACGGAGAGAGATCGGGTGCGTTTGCACCAGGGGCACTAACCGACTTCGTTAGACACGCCCACCCGGCACCCTGCTGGGCTCGCGGCTCACCTCCCGCTTATCTTTTGGGTGTTTGTTCCCGTTGCCTGTTACCTTCAGCTTCATGTCTGGATGTCCAGTGTGTCCTAAGTCCACCTGACTCAACTCCAGCCCACCAGGGTGGACTGAGGCATTGTTATGCTCAGTGTGAACACATGAGACATTATCCCAGACTGAAGGAGGTTAGAGCCTAACAGAGAAGCTTGTGAGCTGGCCAAATTCATGACCTTCACTCGACATCAACAAATTACTCACTTTTTTTTTTTTTTTTTTTTTTTTGTGGTGCTGGGAGTTGGAACACAGGGCTTTCTCCTTGAGCTAAATCTCCAGACCCCATTTTATTGTTTATTTGAGACAGGGGCTCACTAAGTTGCTAAAGTGCCCTCCCTGGCTGGGCTTGAACTAGCAATTGACCTGTCTCAAGCCTCCCACAGTGCTGGGATTACAGGCCTCCACCACCAGGTTCGGCCATTTCTTGTTCATCCCATATTTCCCGACCATCAACCCTGAAACCTTATTATTATTTGCAACTCAACCATTTTTTCTTTTTTTTCTTTTCTTTTCTTTTCTTTCTTTTTCTTTTTGTGATAGGGTCTCACTCTGTAGTCCAGGCTGGTCCTGAACTCACTATGAAGCCCCAGCTGGCCTTGGACTCATGGCAATCCTCCTGTCTCAACCTCCCAAGTGCTGGGATTATGGGCATGTATCACCACACTCGGTCTCTATGGTGCTGGGAAATCAAACTTGGGGACTTAGCACTTGATTTAGACAAGTGCTTTAACTGCTGAGCCATTCCTCCAGCTCCTCCCCCAGGTAGTTCTAATACTCAACTAAGATTTAGAACCACTATTCAACTAGTAAGCTTCATACAAACACCTATACACTTACATATACCTCCTCTATCTGCTACAGCCACTGTGGCTTCTGTTTCCTTCTCTCTACTTCTGCAGAACTACAATCTATGTTGTTCAAACTGTTTATCACAGCTGATTACCTTTCTACTGTATAACATCTTATCCTAGTTGCCAGTGGTGTTTGGTTTATGTTGCAAGCTCCTTTAGGCAAACAATATTTCCAAATAATGAAATAAAAAATAGGTGAAGATAATAGGTCTGAGAATGTTCTGAATGACTGTGAATGGATGGAAAATAAAGTGTGAATAGGCTAAATTGTGTCCTAAAATTTGTATGTTGAAGCTCTAACCCCTGGTACCTCCACAGGTGAGCATGTCTGGAAAGTTTTCACTGTGATTAAGAGGAGGTCATTCAGGTACATCCTTATCCAGTATGACTAATGGTTGTGTGCAAGAAAATTTGGATGTAAAGAGAGAACAGAGAGAGAGAGAGAGAGAGAGAGAGAGAGAGAGAGAGAGAGAGAGAGAGAGAGAGAGGAGGGGAGGGGAAGCAAGGAAAGGCCAGCTCAGGACAGAGTAAGATGTCATCTGCAAACCATGGAGAAAGGCCTCGCCCAGTCTCTAGAATTGTAAGTCAATCAATTCTATTGTTTAAGCCACTCCAACCTGTGAAATTTTGTTAAAAACCTAACACACTAATGCATGAAGTAAAGATGTGGGTATATTTAAGTTATGAATTTAGAGAAAACCATGCTAGCTTTAAGTTGTCAGATGCCACAGGCCAATTGCTATTTCAGGCCCAGCCAGGGCACTTAAGGGAATCAGAAATGATTGCAAATTGTTCTTAAGAGCAATGGCATGATGCATTACTTAATGCTGGGGTGCTGTTGCAAAAGGTATTACAAATACACAAACCATGCTCATCTACAAAGGGGAGGACTGTCTGCAGTAGGGGGACTGTGTGCAGCTCACTAGGAAGTATACACAAACAAATTGTTAAGGACACAGGTAGGCTTGCCCACCGTATAGCTTGACTTTCACAGTCCTCTCTAAAGCCCCAAAGGGGCCCCAGCAATATGTGCATTTGACCATCTCTTCACAACTAAACAGAAAAGAAAAACTAGACCCATCTAGAAAAGTAAGATCAATTTTTCATTTATAAGTATCTTAGAGTTTTCCAGAGAAAAAAAATCAATGGAATATGTGTGTGTGTAATAGCCATTTCTATGTCCAAATTTTCTTGTACACAACCATTAGTCATATTGGATTAGGATCTGTCTCAGTTACTTTTTCATTGCTGTGACTCAATACCTGACATGCACAAATGTAGGAAAGGAAAGGTTCATTTTAGCTTACAGTTTCAGATGGTCACAGTCCATTCAGGGGCGGCCGGCAGCAATTGAAGTACATGGCAGAGGCCAAGGTGGAGGCAGCTCCTCAGAGCATCAACAACAGACAGGCAAGTGAGACTAATCGAGTTTAGTTCAAGTCCCAGTCTTAGTCTCTCCTGCATCCGGGTATCGAAGGTGTGGCCACTACACACCTTTAGTCTTAACTCTCACGCCTTTAGTCTTAAGTCACATGCCTTTAGTCTTAACTCACATGCCCCTAATCCCAACAACTGCAATCCACCCCTCCAGACCAGACCCTAATCCACCAACGTTACATGGCTCCATAGACAATCCATAACATTAAAATACATGAGACTTTTGGGGGACACTCCAGATCCTAACCACAACAGGATCTACTTGAATGTCCTCCTCTTAATCACAGAGAGAAAACTAATAAAAAAATCTTACTTACCAAATCTGGGGACATTAAAAATAGAACTATTAATTTTAAAATATTCTTTTTGAACACCTAAGTTTGCATTACTTCATGTATCAGAGAATACATTTATGAAATCTCTTATCCAAAGAACCAGTAAGGTTTAAACAAAAGTACCAATAAGTTTTAGAAGGATTTCTAGGAATCTATGGATGATTTTTTTAAATTAGAAGTTATTTTTTGCTTGATCCCCAAAATGACTTCTTTTTTCCCATATTATATATCTGTATGGGTAATACATAATGTTTACATTGAACTTGAGTATTTAGTGCACATATATATTGTGTCAAAATTACAATCACTCCCTCTCCCCCTAACTCCCACTTATCACCCCCATTTAGTTCTTTTTTTTAATGTATCTTCTCCCGTTCTCCTTTCCACCCTCTCATTCCCCCTTTCCCTTTCTCTCTGCAAAGTCCATCTTACTTTCTTACATGTCTCATCCATTTTTTATGATTTGGTTTTATTATATTATAGAAACCACATAATATTCAACTTTCTAGGTCTGATTCATTTTGCTGAGCATTGTGGTCTCAAGGTGCATCCATTTTCCTAAAAATAACTCAAATATGTCTGTTAATGGCAGAATAATACTCCATTGTGTACATATACCATATCTTCTTTATCCAGTCATCTATACTCAGACATATGGGCTTCTTCCAAGATTTGGCTATTATCAATTGTGCTGCTATACAAAAGACATTCAGGTTATCATTACATCAATCAGATTTCTTAGGCTAACTTTATATCAAAGACTGAATAAATGAATTGCTACATTAAATGAACTTAACTCTATATCTCAAAAAGCAATAGATATAATGGCATACTTAGTTATTTAAGAATTTTTAAAGAGATCTTTCCCAAAGTGGAGCAGGAAGAAATAAATAAGAATATTATTGCAAATCTATTTACGGAGCATGAAATTAAGATATAAAATTCAAGAGTCATGGGTTGAACTAATAGCTGACTGAGTTCTTAGCCAATGGATTGAGGCTATGTGATCTTTTATATTTACCACTCGATGAAAGTTTCAAAGAAAAGACCCCAAGAACCACTTATTTACCAACTCTTACTGTTTTAGGACTAATAATATCCCAAATCAAAACAACTGCCTTCTGCCACTCCACCCCCAGCTAAATGTCTATACACATAATACACATCAAAAAATATTCACAGATTAAGATTTTATATCAATTTTCCACATTTAATATAATGATGTGGGGAGGTTGCACAGATTTTATAAGAAATCTGGTACTGTTCTAGTGGGATACCACTGAAATGATTGATGTCTATTTTTTTGTTACATTTTCTGTTTAGATGTTTCTTTTCCTTTATGTTCTCTAGTGCTGCTTGTCTCTCTGTCTCTCTCAACGACTCCCTTATGTATTTTCTGCAATTCTGGGCTAGTGGTCATATATTTCTTTAGGTATTATTGGTCATGAGAAGTTTTTACTTCCCCCTCAATTTTCAGGGATAATTTTGCTGGATACACAACTTGGGTTTATACTTGCTGACTTTTAAGGATTGAAAGATTATGCTGCAGGCCCTCCTGGCCTTTAAAGATTACATTGAGAAATCTGTGCTAATTTGAATGGGTTTGCTTTGGTAAAATAATGTCCATTTTTCTCTTGCTGCTTTTAATATTCTCTCTTTATGTTGTATTTCTGAGGTTTTGATTAAGATATGCTGTGGTGAGTCTCATTGCTGGTTGAAGTTATTTGGTGTTTTATAAAATTAATTTCTTTGCCCAGATTTGGGAAATTTTCTTCCCTTCCCTGAGGGCCTGGCTGTCCACCCTTGGAGGTGCTCCCACTACACCTGAGCTGGGTCGGTGGCCTTTCTCTCCCCTCCACAACTGTCTCTTTTGCCAGTTTCTCCCTGGGCACTCTTAAATAAGAGTGACCCCCAAAACCCTGATCTGCTCTTCTGAGCTTGCTTTTACTATAAACAGTTCATCTCAGGCTCTTCAGTTTTTTAAATGGCTCCTGCTTATGTCATTTCCTGTTATGGCTGTTGAGCACTGCTTCTGGTCTAGGTTCTGGGAGGCCTTTTCTAGGGGAAGCTCACATTGTATTTGCAGTTTGCAATTCCCACTATCTCATTTCTGGAGGCTGGGTCTACCAGCTGCTGTCAATTCCTACTTCTCCCAGATCCACACTTACCTGGGTCAGAGGTGGTCTCTGGGTGGGGTATCCCCTGTCTGAGGATGCTGGGGGTGAGAGCCACTCTCAGTCAGCCTGGGGCTACTTCTCTGGGTTGCTGTTTTCCTCTGCTTCCAATGTATCTTCAGGATTTCTGATCTTCTGATGGCCTCCTTTCAATTGTTAGGGCTCTCTTTCCTCTCCTAGTTAAGTTGAACAGGCAGTTTTTAATTGTAATCTCAACTTTTTAAGTGAGTCCCCAAGCAGACATTGTGTAGCTCTGTTACTTGGCTGCCATTTTAACTAGAAGTCCTCCCCTCAAAATGATTCGAAAGGGCTGGGAATACAATTCAATGGTGGAGCACTTGTCTAGCATGAGCAATGCCATGGGTTTAGTCCTAACATACACAAATGCATACACATGCCCCCCCCACATGAATGCACACATGCATGTGCATACACACACACACAAACATGCACACACACAAGTTTCATAAAAATGGCTTGCAGCAATTTATAAGGTGACAATTATAAAGACACAGAAAATAATAAAACATGGAGATAAGGAAGAAATTATATAAAACTTTTGGCTAATTATTACAAAGAATTCAGGTTGAATTACTTGGAAGTCAAGACATTTTTGAAAAGATGAAATGTTAAACTACAACAGAGCCTCTAGCTGACCGTTGGTACATACCGTGGAGGCAGACAGGCAGCTATGAGTCAGAAAGAACTGAGGAGGGAAGAATTGAAGACTGTCAGGAAATATAAGAAAGACTGTATCTTTTTTACTGGGCCCACAAATATTTCCTGTAGGGAGAGCCTGAGCTCATTAAGAGTCTATGCATATGGAAACCCAAAGAACTAGGGGAGCATACATGTGTAGATAAAATCACTCTAAAAAGCAAAATTAAGGCAAAGGCCCCAGATACAAGCCTCATACATATGGACTGCACCCCACACAGCCAGTTTGGAAGGGATCACAGAAAAACTATAACCAAAATCCCTGGGTAGTCCCCAGACTTCAAACCTCCCTCTTTTTCTGGAAAGAGGGAATTTTTATGACCCTGTCCTTTGTTCTTAAGTGAAGACCTGTTCTATATCATGTCTCTTCTACCTGGCATCTCATTCTTTGGCATCATAGGAAATGAACCTGGTACAGACAAAGACTGGCTAACAGTTAAAATCCCTCGGAGAACTTTTCGAGCCATTAACGCCTGTGCTCTGTTCCCTTGGCCCCTCAGTTGGTACAGAAAAGGCCAGCATAAGCAGATGTGAAAAGATCCCCAAATTGTAGTGTCCCTTGCCTGGAATCCAAGCACTCAGGAGGCTGAGGCAGGAGGATTGCTGTGAGTTCAAAGCCAGCTTAGGCAACATAGTCCAGGATGAGTCTAGACTGCAAAGTGTGATCCTGACTCAAAAAAAAAAAATTCAAATAACTCTAATATGCAGCTCAGGTAGAGAGTCATAACTATAACTCCTATTAGAAACACAGTTTATTGGGTGGCTAAGTTGTCAGCTGGTATTTATATTGTGAAATTTGTATAAGGGAGAATATCTTTATAGTTTAGTAGTTTTGTTAAAAAAAAGACAACATTCTTTATATGATCATTTTTATATCTGCCTTATTAAAAAATGAAAGAACTTGGTCTCCTAAAAATTTTTATGGGAAATCTAAGGAAATAAGTTTCTAATGATGTAACCTGAGGAATTAGACCTTAAATTAAATTAGACCTTAAATCACCTAGAAATGTAAATGGACACATTTATATCACAAATCTATCAACTCTGAAGTGTGCTGGGAAAGTGTCAGCTCGGGATAGGTAATAAAACCTTCAAGCTGAGCTCTCCAGTGAAAACCAGAGATAAAAATATGACAAAACTGCCCTGCCTAATGGTGTACACCTATAATCCCAGATGCTCAGGAGGCTGAGGCAGGAGGATCACAAGTTTGAGAAGAGTCTGGACAATTTAGCAAGACCCTGTTGCAAAACAAAATAATACAAAAGGGATGTAGCTTGGTTCTCCTTGGGATCCAACTGCAATGTCTCTCACACGTGTGACAAATTATTCTATTTAGCTGAATGAAGGAGAAGATTATGTCTAATCTATCCAATGTGCAGGTGGCAACATTCGTGCTCAGCTGGAAAAGCCCGTATGTCAATGTATGTTCCGTTATGCATCGTTACCACAGAGATTTGATTTATTAAGAAAACATTCTTTTTCCCAGGGCTGGGTAAGTGCTTGATGCTCTGATCTTCCAAATACACAGAAGTAGGTTCTAGAAAAACACAAAGCACATAGGGTTTGTTCTGCGGTAGCTTAGCCCTTAGGTAAGCGTTGGGCACAGAGCTGATGACAGCAGCTAATGCTGTGGAAAAGCAGTTAGTGAGTTTTGAGCACTTGTGTAAAGTGTTTAGCACACATAGATCTTAGCATCTGCCCAGCACTGTCCCAGTCATTCTCTATAGAGAAGCCAGTTGAATCCTCACAGCATCTCTGTTATCATCCCATTTTATAGATTAGAACCCTGATGACAGAGGTTGAGTGGCTGCATCCAGGGCCACTCCGAACATTTTCCTAAGTTGAAAATGCACTGAATACTCCTAACCTACCTGCCATCCTGACTGTGCACACTGTAGGATGTTGGTGGTTTCCCCTGGTGACCTGGTGGCTGCGTGGGAGCCTGGCTGCCCAGCCCAGCACCCTGAGAGAATCATACTGTGTCCCAGGCTTGGGGAAAGATCAAAAGCCCAAATCGGAAGTATGATTTCTACTGAATGTACATCGCTTTCACACCTTTGAAAAGTGAAAAAAAAAAAAAAACAACCACTGTGTCTGTTGTAAGATGGTGACCCCTGTACATTATGCCAGTCTTTCCTCTTTTCCCTGTGGCTCTATTCGGTTTCTCCAAATACCTTTTCTTCTTCTTAGTGCAAAGTGGGTGTTTCTAAGTTCAGACTGACATTTTGTTCTGTATCTCCTTTTTTTAAATTCTGTCCTGAACAGGACTTTTGTATCCCCCTCTAGTCCAGGCTGATCCTAAACTCAGTATGTAGCTCAGGCTGGCCTAGAACTCACAGCAATCCTCCTGCCTCAGCCTCCTGAGTGCTGGGACTACAGATGTGTGCCTGAGCCTCCGGGGCCCTGCCTGTGCTCATGTCAGGGAAGGCAGGGTCCACCAGGGAGGAGTTGGAGGGCCGGATGGAGCAGTGGGGGAGAGGCTCCCCTTGCTGACCACCCGCGCCCTGCAAGTAAGGGCTGCTCGGACCCAGGGGCCTGGACTGGGGAGATCAGAGAGAGGCAGACCTCCACTCCCCGGGGCATCCTGCCCCAGAGCAGCCGGGGAAGGTGTGAGCCCCAGCAAATCAAGAGCTGCAAAGAAAGGAACAGTTGTTGCCTCTGGAAAAATTCTGCTCTTAGAAACCCCTTTGCAGCTGGGCCTGACGGTGCACACCTGCGACCTCAGTAGTCTCCAAAGCTGAGGCAGGAGAATGCAAGTTAGGGCCCAGCTCTAATTTAGCAACTTCATAACTTAGAAAGACCTTTCCTCAAAATTTGAAGAAAAAGAAATTTTTTTCAGGGCTGGGTATGTGCTCGATGCAAAGGGACCCTAGGCTCAGTTCCCTGTTTAAAAACATGAACCACATTTGCATCATTTCTGTTCTGCTTTTCTTTCCCGGGGGTGGGCGCTGTCCAAGAGGGAGCAGGGTCCTTGACCTGCGGGGGACAGCGGGGGCAGCCTGGCTGCAGCTAGAGCAGGAGCCCTGCGGCCAGAGCGAGTCTCCCCAGGATCAGGGCTCCTTCCGCTGTCCCTCCGCACCTGTTCCTGCTCGGGGTGCTCTCGCAGGCCTGCCCATTCCCTTGCGTCCTGGGCTGCTGTCACCTGCTCTCCGCACAGTGTTCCCTAGTCTCCTTCCCCTGCCCCCTTCTGACTCCTCCCACCTCCTCTCCTGCCCCTTACATCTGCGCCTGTACCTTCTCCCGCAGCTGCCTCTCCTTCCAGGGTGTAAATAGGGCCGCAGACTATTTGGGAAAGGGAACAAGAAAGAAAGGAAAAATCAAAGTCCACAGGTGGTTACCACCGTTTCCGTAGTATCCTGGACCCCTTTTGGTAACGTGTGTGCGTCGTGTTAGGGGCTACACCCCGGCCTATTTATTTATTTTTATTTTTCCCCATTTTATTGATATGTACAAGTGCAGAATTTAAGGTTTACAATGGAGTTGAGCATTTTGTGCACATATGTGTCTTGTCAAGGTGACAAGGGCTTTCCCGCTCTCCTTTTGTCCCTCCCCCTACCCTCCCTTCCCTCCCTTCACCCCCACCCTCTCTCCCCCTTTCGCTTTGTTTTTTGCCTAAAGTTCCATGAGATAGTTGTGGTCTGGGTCTCTCATATCAGAGAGACCATCCGATGTTTCACCTTCTGCTTCTGAGTCACTTCACTAAGCATGATGTTCTCAAGTTTCTTCCATTTGCCTGTGAAAACCTCCACGCTGTTGGACCTTACAGATGTGCAGTATTCCATTGTGTATAAACACCACAGTTTGTGTATCCACTGGTCTGTTGATGGGTATTTTGGTGACTTCCATATTCTAGCTATTGTTAGTTGTGTTGCTATGAACATGGGTATACATATATCTCTGTTGTATCTTATTTTGGCCTCTTTTGGATATATTCCCAGGAGGGGTGTCGCTGGATCAAAGGGGATATTTATTTCTAGTCTTTTGAGAGCTCTCCATACTGCTTTCCAGAGTGGTTGAACGAATTTACACTCCCACCAGCAGTGCAGGAGGGTTCCTTTCTCCCCACAGCCTCGCCAGCACTGATTGCTATTTGATTTGTTGTTATAAGCCATTCTCTCTGGAGTGAGATGGTATCTTAGCGTTGTTTTGATTTGCATTTCTCTTATGGCTGGAGATGTTGAGCATCTTTTCATGTATCTATTGGCCCTTTGTACTTCTTCGTGAGTAAACTGCCTCTTCATTTCATTTGCCCATTTTTCAATAGGATCCTTTATTTTGGTGGGCTTGATTTTCTTTAGCTCCCTATGTATCCTAGTTATGAGTTTCTTATCTGAGGTGTTGGTGGTGAATATTTTTTCCTAGTCTGTTGGTTCTTTATTTACAATGTTGACAGTTTCCTTTGCTGTGCAGAAACTTTTTAGTTTGACAAGATCCCATTTGTTAATAATGGGGATAATTTCTTTTGCTCTTGGTGTCTTGTCAAGAAAATCTTTGCCTACCCCTATGTCTTTTAGAAATTTGCCTACTTTGTCTTCCAGAAGGTTTAGTGTTTCGTTTTTAATGTTTAGATCTTTGATCCATTTTGATTTGATTTGGGTACATGGTGATAAGTGTGTGGCTAGATTCATTCTTCTGCATGTGGATGTCCAGTTTTCCCAGCACCATTTGTTGAACAGGCTATTTATTTATTTTTAAACAGGGTCTTGCTCTATATAGTGCAGTCTGGTCCTGAACTCACTATGTAGCCTAGGCTGGCCTTGAACTCAGAGCAAACCTCCTGCCTCAGCCTCCCACATGTTGGGATTATAGGCATGTATCATCATGCCCAGTTTGTGTGGTGCGGGGAGTCAAACTCAGAGCCTTGGGCTTGCTAGACCAGCGCTCTAACCCCTACGCCATTTCTCCAGCTCTTCTTTTGATTTTTGATTTTGAGATAGAGTCTTGCCAAGTTGCCACGTTCCCCAGGGCTGGGCTCAAACTTGTGATCTTCCTGCCTCTGCCTCCCAGAACGCTGAAATTGCAGGCCCAGATCCTCCTAACATTTTATACTAGCTGCTTAAAATGAATAAAAGTGAATGTGTGTGAGTGGGGCTATGGTTGAGTGGTGAAGTGCTTGCCCAGCCTGGGCAAAGCCCTGGGTTCCATCCCAGGAACCCGGAGCCATACAAACGCACACACACAGGAGAATGTTCCTGGGCATTGCCACTTCCTCTCTCCCACCCATGACGTACTGGGAAGGGAGAGCAGGGAGATCTGTGAAATCCTCAGACTTGTTCTTCTAGTCCATCTGTCAACATCGCTTCCGCCTTTGTTCCACTCACGGATTCTCACCAGGACAATTTTCATGCCTGGGCTACCCTGGCTGCCCGTGAACGTCTTCCCTGCTCCAAAGTCGCTGGCTAACCTCAATACCTGACTTTTACTTCCTTTTCCTCCAAGCACATCCTGCTTCCCATCCCTCACCTGCCTGGCGGATTGTGTGTAGCTTTACTGGCCCTACCTTTTGAGCTATGCCCCGCTATTCCAGGCAGCTGAGATCAAATGCCCAGTGGCCTTTTCACTTCCAAAGCCACTTCTCAGGCCTCCCCTCAGCTTTCCTTGGGAGCTATTCCTGCCCCATCAGTGTTTTGCTCAGGAGTGGCCTTCCGTGACGTGTCTACCTACTGTCAGCCTGTTTGCTGTTCACATCCAGCCTCAAGTGAAGTACTTGGCACATGCTTGTGACCATCTGATAAATACTTGTCAATCTTAATATAAATAAAATCACTCAGAGACTGGACAAGGGACAATTCTGATTTAAAATATTTGTCTTGTTTTGTAGTGCTGGGGATCCACCTCAGGGCCTTACACATGCTAGGAAAGCATTCTACCAATGAGCTACACCCTAGTTCCTGATCTTAAAGATAATACAGTCCATTGGGTATTTATTTAAGGCCATCATAGTTTGGCCTTGAGTTCTGGTGCTCACTGTCAGGTGATACCTTCACTGAGCGCACCTTATGTGAATTTGCTCTAAGGTATCACCATCAAAGAAGAGATGGATTTGAGGAGCTTTAGGGAGCTGTGGTATCTTACAGGTTGGTGAATGCAGCAGCTGGATCTGGAAAATCTCCTGAAGGCTTATGTATTAGGGACGTAGTACCCAGTATGCAACTATTGGGAGGTAGTGGAAGCCTTAGTAGGTAGGGCCTGTTGGGAGGTTTTGGGTTATTGGGGGCATGCCCTCCAAGGGGATTGTGGGAACACTGTCTCTTCCCTTTCTTTTTCATGTTCCAGCTGTGAGGTGAGTTGATTTGCTCCATAACATACTTCCACAATGATGTGCTACCTTGTCATAGGTCCCAAAACAAAGGGACCAACCAATTATGGACTAAATATTCAAAACTGTGAGCCAAAATAAACCTTTCTTCTTTATAATTTTAATATCAGAACCCAGACGAGCACAGTGCATCTGGGAGTCCGCTTGTTGTCGTGCTGAGCTGGACAAGATAAAGAGTCTGAAGAGCAGATGGAGTTTTCTTGGTCCTCACAATTCCCCTGCCACAGAGCCCAACTTTGATTTTATAATCACACACATTACACAACTCAGTAGCACATCTAGCCAGTGTGGTTTGCTATATACAATAAGTACTAAGACCCACAATTAGTACCATGGGACCAGAGTCTGTTGATAATAGGAAACCTTAGTTTCTGTCCTAGTCCTGTAGGCACACTGCCAACAGTGTAATATTTTTCATTAATAAATGGATTCACAGAGATAACACTGGCTAGTTCTTTCTCAAGAAAAGAAAACAGAAAATGCTGAGTCCATGTTGCTCAGACCTCAGGTTCCCTCTCAGGCTGTCTGACACAAACCTGTCCATGACCACATCTGAAAACCTAATCCTGCTCACCACACAGGCATGAAGAGTACAACAGAATCTCAAGCCTGAACCTAGATCTTTTTTTTCTTTAACAAAGTAATGGTCATGGAAAAATTGTTTTTCTAAAAATTGTCTAATTTCTTAGTAAAATCTTGTTATTGCTGACTTTAGGGTGGGGAAATTGCAATTTGAATTCATTAACAGTAAAAAAAAATTCACCTGTTTCTCCCAATTTGCTTAGGGATTCACCAGAAGATGGCACCCTGCGTGTGGCAGTCAGAGGTTTAGCCTGTGAGTGATGTTTAGCCTACTTCAGTCCCTTGTGCTTCCGGTGGGACACACAGCACAGGTGCTAATGCTGTTTAGGTAGAGACGTAAGTCTGAATTGCTGTATGGGTTTTTGATGACTGAGGACTTTCTCTTGTGTTTGCTCTATGTCTTCTACGTTTCAATCAGACTTTCCAGTAGTACTGTTGAGATGACTCTCGGCTAGCATTCACGTATCACGTAAGCTGATCTCAGAAGATCCTTGTTATGGCCCACTCAGGTCCCAGTGGAGTATGCAGTTATGTGCTAGGTCTTCCTTCTGTTTTGTCATCGTTGATTTGTTTAAACACAAAGATGTGGTTGACTGAATTCCTCCGTGGAAAGCTGGGCAGCAGAACTATAAGTCTATGAAGTTTGCTTATTTATTTGTTTGTGTGTATGTGTGTGCACACACATGCTGGGATGGAACCCAGGGCCTCATGCATGCTAAGCATACTTTCCCGCTGTGCTCCACCCAGGCCCCATGATACTCATTTCTGAGAGTGGAAAGTAAGTCCAAACTTGAAAGGCCTAGCCATGGGCCTTCGCTCTCCATGTGAAAGCTAACCTAATATTTTATCCCTGAGATGTTCAAGTCCTTTTTAACTGGATGATTTAAATTTGGAAGGGGTCTAGCACTTGAACAGGTAGCCACAGGAACAGACATTCCCTTTACGGAGGAAGTGGAGTGCAAGGCTGTGTCCCTGAGGGTAAATGGAGCCCTGACTAGTACTGCCCTGTTGCCATGTAGCGAGGTAAATATTTGCAAAGCAAAGATTACTTCTCTGGATTCAGGGCAAGTCTGTTGGGTATGAAACAATCTGTGGGCAATCGAGCCTACCTAGTTCTTATCTCCCTCTTGTAGAAGAGTTCACCGACCGTGACACAATCTTGGGAGGGAAAAGAGGCCTAAAATTCTTGTCTCAATTGTCACAGGGGCTTTCTGGTGGCCAACAGCAATGAGTGATTTACAGGAGTCCAGGAGAAGTGGGGGGTGGGGTGTGGGGAGAGGGGGGCGGCGGGACCCTAGAGGCTTACTTTCTGGATTGCAAGTTGAGGTTCTTCCTAAAGGCTGGTTTTCAGAGTGCATTGAAGGGTAGAACAGCTACCCCTGTGGATAGTAGGGGCTCCAATTTACACAAAATACTAAAGTATTATGAAAGTGCAACAAGATGGAGAGTTATATTTTCTAGACTTCTTCCTAAGTATTCTACAGGATAGGAAGAAACACTTCAGTAAGGGGCTTAAATGAATATAAGATGTCCCATTCCTCATTCACTGTCAAGTACACGTTAAAGTAACAGCCATAGCTGCCAACTCCCTTCCAGCTGCAGAACTTGTTAGTTAAGTGGGGCAGACAGTGTGGGACCTGAGCTATATAATTAGGGATCAAGGAGAAGAGGCTGGGTTAGACACTTTCTACTGCTCTGTCTGTTCCCTACCCAGATTCTCATCATGTCAATCATCAAACAGATCTGTAAAGACCACGGATTTGAAAGAGCACTAAGTTCCAAGTCAGTTGGAGCACATGTTACTTCACTCTGCCAGATGAGGGCAAGCTTCTGGGAGGACTTCTCCAGGAGACACATTAACAGAAAGGTTCATGGGAAAGGGAATTATAGGAGGGAGCCCAACTGTCAGGAGCCTCAGTTTTTCACACCTACCCTGCTGCTCCTCTCCTCCCAGAAACCTCAGGGCAATTGTGGTAACTACTCATTTTGCCTTGGCAAGAACTACCTGATTTTAAATAGTCTCTCTCGTTTGTTCAGGAGAATATGTTATTTGTCCACCAGTTTTATATCCAGAAATTTTATATCCAAGCTGAAGATTTCTGAATTCAACAGTCTTCTCTTTGCTGCAGTAGGAAATCTACAGACATGGACTGCTTAGCAAACTACCAGGCCCGGGGCTCAAAGTGGCTTGTGTCATTTGTAACTGCAAGATGAAACAGACCGAAGACCAGCCTCACCTGAGGTAATATTTTTGGAGAGCTTTGAATTATTTGAAAAGTGCTCTCTTAGAATGTGAAGGAATGTAGAAAAACAGAAGAAACTTTAGTCTTCAGCTTTAGAATTTTGCTTCTTGACAGAAGCAGTCTGGATTGTTCAACCTAAAGGCTGCACTTTCTAGG
Organism: Ctenodactylus gundi; assembly: GCA_004027205.1. Taxonomy (NCBI): domain Eukaryota; kingdom Metazoa; phylum Chordata; class Mammalia; order Rodentia; family Ctenodactylidae; genus Ctenodactylus; species Ctenodactylus gundi. Next base: position 185,393 of record PVKB01003073.1, read on the forward strand.
CCACATTTGACAGTCCCCATGTCCAATATCCACCCTTTCTTAAGCTTCTGTTTTTGTTCCACCAGGCAGCTTTTGAAGTGACCTTTTCCCAGAGGCCATGTGGGTATGAAAACTTCCGAGTGTTAAATGTCCAAAAGTACCTTTTGCCCCTTCACATTTAGTGGCTGTTGAGTTGGTTAAGAAGTCAAAATTCAAAGTCATTTCCCAGAAAAAAATTTGGAAAGCATTGTGTCGTTGTCTTGAAGCATAATGACTTAAAATTTAAAATTTGAAGCATTTTTTTTCAGACCATTTCTTCCAGCCACCTTCTGGTGCCTCTTTAGTTCTGCTTCTTAAACAGGGCATTTCCTCACGGCAGGGAGAAGTCATGGAGTCATCGCTTTCAGTCAGATCCCTGTGAGACTCAGAAGGATCAAGGGGATCCACTCCAGGTGAGAAACCATTAATCGGTATGAGGGTTTGGGAGTTGGGCCTTTTATGAAGTTGGTGAGTCATCCTTCAGGAGCCTAAAAGATTAATTTGCTCCTGTTGGGCCCTAATTGCATGAGCTGAACATCATCTAGACACCTCAAATCTAGCACCTTGATGTTGCTTTAACCAACTTGGGAACCATATATTTCTGACTGGGTGCCAGAAAACAGAGTGCCTGTTTGGCAAATTGTCAACTTCCAGGTCTTTATAAAAAAAGAAGAAGAAGAAGAAGAAATGCCCTAAATTTTTGAGTCACAGAGTAGTAGGTAGCTAAGATAATTGGATGCGGCTTTGGTTGTGGCTTTTCATAGAAAGCCAACTCAAATCCAGAAATGAAGGCAGTACAAAAGACCTAATTTATTATGATTATGATTATGATTATGATTATGATTATGATTATTTACTATTATTGTAGTATTGGGGATCCAGTGCAGTACCTTCACATTGAGCTTATATCCTCTGCCTATTTTTAGCACTTTTGAAGCACTAAATCACTAAGTAACCCAGGCTGGCCTCAAACTTGTGATCCTCCTGCTTCAGCCTCTCAGAGTGCTGAGTGTCTTAGTTCCATTGTCATCACCGTGACTCAACGCCCAACTTAAAAAAGTTAGGGAAGGAAAAAGTTCATTTTAGCTCACAGCTTCAGAAGGTCACAGAGCATACATGGGTGGCTGGCAGCAGTGGAAGCATGTGGCAGAGCAGCTTTGATAGCATTGCAAACAGGAATCCAAGCCAAGTCCAGAAGAAAGGCAGGAAACAGCTTATGTCCTTCCAGATCCCATCCCAGTTATCCATCACTTCTGGGTCCAGCCTTAGTGTTCACTCCCTTCCAGGTTTTTAAATCCTCACCACATGCTGGTAATCCAATCCACACACCTGCAATCTACCCCTCAAGACCAGGCCCCAACCCTCCAATAGCACATGATTCTATAAATAATCCATAACATCCAAATACATGAGACTTTTGGGGAACATTCCAGATCCAAACTACATTGTTCTGTCCTTGGCTCTCAAAAGACTCATGTCCACCAATCTCATACAAAATGCAGTTAGTCCTTCTCTAAGAATGGCCAAAGTCTTAACCGTTCCAGCACTGCTAAAAATGTTCAAGTTCAAAGTCTCCTCTGAGATACAAGGAAAATTCTGAGCTCTGAGCTTCTAGGAAAAATCAACGAAAGGTTAAATACCTCCAACATGCAATGACACAGGGTAACCATCCCCATTCCAAACAAAGGAAAAGGAGGATAGAAAGTGATCACACCAACATGAGTTCTAAATCCAAAAGTCCAAAGGTCAATTCCTATAGCTCTATGTCCAAAACCCAGGGGAAACTGTCATAGCAGTGAGATGTGAATTCTGAAGAATTTGAGTGGCCTCCCCCTTATAACATTACTCCTGCCTGCAACCTCCATCTTCTCTCCTTTGAACTGAATTTTGAGCCTGCTCACAGCCTGCAGCTTTTCTCAGCTGAGTTCCATACTTACGGGTTCTCCAAATTTGTAGGATCTCCATTGCACTTTAGGCTTCTTAACAACTTCACACATTGCCCTCTCAGGGGCACACTGCGAGGCGTCCAGGGCCTTCCTCTGAAATCTGGGTAGAAGCCTCCATGACCCCATAACTCCTGTACTCTGCAAGCCAGGACCAATGCAGTAGCCTGGCTCCCTTGTGCCATGGCTGCAGCAGCTTCTGAGTGCCCAGACTGCTGAACTCTGGGGAGTTGAACTCTGGCAAACACTTCCCACTTTAGCCTTACAGGTAGCCCTCAGGTACTCTTCTCAAAACAAAGTCCTTTACTTTTCTGCCCTTTAATTCATAAGGAGTGAAGTCTTGCTGATTCCTGAGGCACCTTCAAGGCCTCCTTTTTATAACACTGATTGCAAGTACTTGGCTTCTGTTGAATGCTAGTCTCTTTAGCTTCCCTGTGCTTTTTGGCTACACCACTGCAGACCATTTTAGTCTGGCACTGTAAAATTTTTACATCTGTTTTTTTTTTTCCATTTTCTCCTGCCTTTTACCATAGAGTTAGCTAAAAGTCATAAATAGTATCCAAATGGCATCCTGAATATCAGGCTGGGTTGAGATTTTCTCCACCAGATTAAGCAGTCCCCCACCCTTAATCTCAGTTTCAAGCAAAGTCTTTGGACAAAGGCAAAATGCCAACAAACTACCTGCCAATACAGTTCTTCCCATCTGAAACTTCTTGAACCTGGTCTTTCCAGCCCACAATTCTATTAGCATTCTGGTCTGAGCTCTGATCAGAATCTCACACTGAGCTCAGCTTTCTCCAGCTGGCATCTGCAAACCTTTCCAAACTCCACCCACAAACCAGTTCCAAGGGATTCTAAACTACATCGTCAGGTAAAGTCACAGTAACACTCACTCCTGGGATCAATTTCCTGTTTTAGTTCCTTTTTTATCACTGTGACTCACTGTGTGACATACAAAAGTTACAGGAGAAAAAATTTCATTTTAGTTCACAATTTCAGGAGTCATATGTGGACCATTCATTCCTGGGCAGCCAGAAACTGGAAGCACATGGCAGAGGTGGAGATGGTTGTGGCTTTTCATAGAAAGCCAACTCAAATCCAGATATGAAGGCAGGAAGCGGTATATATCCTTCCAGGTCCCATCTCAGTGACTCACCCCTTCTGGGTCCAGCCTCTGTGTTCTGTCTCTTCCAGGTTTAAACCCCACCAAATGCCTGTAATCCAACCCACATGCCTATAATCCAATCCACATGCCTGCAATGTACTCCTCCAGACCAGTCCCCAATCACTGAAAAGCACATGGTTCCATAGATAACCTATAACATCCAAATACATGAGATTTTTGGAGGACATTTCAGATCCAAATTACAATACTGGGATTACAGGCCTGTACTGCCAGGCCCAGCTAGAAATAATTTGTTTTCTTAGTCAGAGATGATAAATGATTAGAATTTTCTTAGCACAAGTAATGATTGTGAATTATCGGTTAACTCAAAGGAGAACTTGCTAACAGTTGAAGCCTTCTAAAAGAAAAATGGAGTGCAACGGGCTCTGTGACTTTCTTGTCATACAAGTTGCTTGCTTTCTCTTTCTGCGGTGCTAGAAATTGAACTCATAGTCTCCTGCATTCTACCTAAGCACTCTACTATCAAGCTACATTCCCAGCCCCTAAGAGCTATTGCAAATAGAATCCAAGAACCTATCAGATGACTGGAATGCATTATCTTTTAGTTCTTTTTCGTGAGAGTTTATGTTTTCAAGCCTGGAACACAATAAATGCTCAATAAACACTAAATAAAATGACTGGACTTTATTGTGCAGCAGCTGCAAAGACAAATGTAGTATCACTGGCTGTGCTTGCTAGAATTAAAGTTCATACGAAGCGCATTTGAACCACAGTTACCACAATTGGACAAATAAGCAAATATTTTCTTTCACAGTGTCTGAGTTTCCATGCCCTTCAGTGCTTGAAGTAACATCACAAACTTGATATCCCACGGACATAACCAACCCGTGGAAGGAATGACACTGTGAAACAGCAAAACCCTGATTAATTGTCTCGACTGGACACAGATGAAGGGCTGTAGAATGACAGGAAAGGGTTTCCAGCTGATCCTTGGCTTGGACAATAAGGCCTTGCCTGTGGGGTTGAAGAAAGCATCCTAGAATCTGGACTATCTCCCGTAGCTCCATCATCTACCTGTGTGTACAGGTAGGAACAGGGTCTGTTAGGACGTTGACCATGCCCATTAATGCAGATAGACAGCTTTAAAACATGGCACCTTTTAGTTAGAATTCAGAGGTCACCCATTGTGAACATAAAAAAATTAATGCCAAAAAGTGACGTGCCCCCTGGGCCAGCTGACAATGTGTGTCAGAGTCACAGTCAAGGACAAGGCAGTCTGCCTTGTTCTAACATCTCTTGCTTTTGGAATCAAAAACCTAAGAAGGGAGCTTTTTCTATATGAATTTATTTATCTATTGCAATTAAACCCAGGGCCTCCCACGTGCTAGGCAAGCATTCTACCATTGAAGACACCAGCCTTTTAAATTTTTATTTTATTTTTAAATTTGTTTTTAAAATTCATTTACCTATTAAATCCTTTCCCCTTTATTTGAGACAGAATCTTGCTAAGTTGCCTGGGCAGACCTTGGACTTACGATCCTCCTGCCTCAGCCTTCTGAATAGCTAGGATTACAAATATGTACCATGGATGAGTTTCTTTTTATGTATGAAAATATTTTCTAGGAAATTAGAAAAGAAAACAGGAATTCATAGTCTCACCATTCTGACACAAATTTATTGTGTTCTTAATTACTGTCCAGGCTCTCTGCAGGCACACAAAGCTTATTAGAGATCATGGTTTATTATATATATATATATATGGTTTATTATAATTATATCAAATATAATTTTGTAATTGAATTTTTTTCTATTTAATATATCAGGTGTTTTGTTAAATGTTCTTCCAACTTTTGTATTTTAACTTCTTCTGGCTAAGTGATATTTCTTTCATCTGGTGTCAGGATTAGTAATGTCTACCATGTCCTGTGTTTATTACGTGTTAACCTAAGTGTGGCCTGCTTCTGTGTGTCATCTTGCTTACTGCTCACAGTGGCTTAGGAGGACAGCAAGCACAGCCAGTGGTTTCAGGTGAGGAACTTCAGAGAGAGCTGGGTAGTACTGCCTGTTAGTGACACTGCTGGGCTTCTAACCAGCTCTGATTTCGGGTTCTCCACTTTTTTCTTTCTTCATTTGTGAGAAGGTCTCACTGTGCAGTCCAGGCTGGTCCTAAACTCACTGTATAGCCCAGGCTGTCCTCGAACACACAGCAACCCGCCTGCCTCAGCCTCCTGAGTGCTGAGATTACAGGTGTGCAGCACCATGCCCGGTTTATGTGGTGCTGGGAATTCAAACTGGAGGCCTTGTACTTACGAGGTAAGCACTCGCATCACTGAGCTACATCCCTAGTCCCAGTTTCTGAACTTCTAGCCAGCTTTGCCTAGGTTATAATGCTTGCTTAGGAAGCTGAAAGTCCCGGGTTCAATACCCAGCACCACATAATAGCTGGACATGGTGGCTCACGCCTATAATCCCAGTACTTTGAGGCTGAGAAAAGAAGATTGTAGTGTGTTCAAGGCCAGCCTGGGATACATAGTAAGTTTAGGACCAGCCTGGACTGGACAGAAGAGTGAGATCTGCCCCCCGCAAAAAAATAAGAATGGGAAAAGGATACTCATATTACATGTTTTTCTCAGACTACGTCTCGACTTTTCAATTTCTTAATGCTATCTGTAGAATAAAACTATTTAAACTTTGATGACATTTGAGTTATCAGTCTTCTGTTTCACAGTTAATAGTTTTTATACCCTATCTAAGAAACTGCTTCCTCTCTCAAAGCCACAAAGATGTTTCAGTTTTAGCATTTACTTTTAGGCCTAAGATCTATCTCAGTACATTTTGTAGTGTAGTATAAAGTTGGGGCCAAAGTACATTTTCCATGTGACTATAATATAGTAGTTCCAGCGTAATATGTGGAAATAACTGTCCTTGTTGAATCACTGGTCACCTTTGTTCAAAGTCCGTTAGCCATGTTTATAAATCCCCCCAACACACACACACATGTAGTTTCTGGCTCCTCTGTTCCGTTGACCTCTGCCTATGTTTGCACAGATCTCATACTTCCTGTGGCTTTACGTTAAGTCCTAAAATCAAGTAGGGTAAATCTTCCAGCGTGGTATTTCTTTTTCCAAGGTCATTCTGGTGGAGTCTTCTTTGTATTTTAGAGTCTGTAAGTAGTAGCTTGGGGGCAATTTTGACTGAGATGGTGCTGAGTCTGCAAGTCACTTTGCCAAGAATAGATAACAAAGTGACTCTTCCGGCTCACACATGTGGCCTGTTGCTCCAAGGATTTGGGCATTTTAAAATTATTCTCAACGTTGTTTTGTACTTTTTGATGGAGGGGCTTCACATATCTTTTATGTGTTGCTAGGCATTTCATAGTTCTCATGTTATCATAACAGGGTTTTATATTTTATTTACTTATACATAAATGCAATTGATTTTTTATGTATACTTTTTATTAATTTATTCATTTGTAACTTATGAAGCTGAAAGTTTACATAGCTGGGAAGTTTGGGATTTGAACCCAGAGCTGTCTGCTTCGAAGGCATGCACTTCCTAGCCAGGTGGCCCCAACACGTGGACAGGTGCTCTGTCCTCTCCCACTCTCTCACCACTCATCTCCTGTCATTTTTTACTAGTACATGCTTGCAAGACATCTTAATTAGCTACAGCTTTTCGATATGATTTTTAATTTTACATCCCTTCTCCTTCCCGCATTTCACCTCTCCCCCGCTCCCAAATCCCTTCCCGTCTCTGCAGACTCAACCTTCCTATTTGCTATCTGTTTTGTTTTGTTTTATTCCATAAGTCATTTATATTTCTCCTTTCTCATACAAGTGAAACTACTCAACACTCCCCTTTTGTTTCTAATTTACTTCAGTGTGGTCTCAAAGTATCTCGTTTTTGCACAAATGATTCATATGTACTTTTCTTTATGGCAGAGTAGTACTCCAAGGTACATATGTACCACATTTTCTTTACCCATTTATCTGTTGATGGACATACAGGATGCTTCCAGGATTTAGCTATTACGATAAGCTGTGTTGCAATAAACATGGATATGCACGTATCACTGTAATATGATTTCTTTAACTCTTCTGGGAATATACACAGACGAAGTATCCCTGGGGCAAATGGAATTGCCATTTTCAGTTTTCTGAGGAATCTATATAATGATCTCCATAGTGGTTATGCTAGCATACAGTCCCCCCAACAGTAGAGGGATCCCCTCTCCACATCCTTGCCAGCATTTGGGTTTTTTGCCTTTTTTCTCTCACTCTTAATGATAGCCATTCTTATTTTGGGGTAAGATGAAATCTCAGTAGTATTTTGATTTGCATTTCTCTCATTGTAAGATGTCGAACGTTTTTTCATGTACTTATTAACGGTTTGAATTTATTCTTTTAAGAAGTGCTAATTAATTTCAATTGTCCATTTTTGATCAGATCTTTTAATTTGGGCAGTCTGTTTTTTAAGTTATTTACATATTCTAGATATTAGACAACTGTGTGAGGAGTGACTAGCAAATTATTTTTTCCCCATTCTATAGGTTATCTTTTTGTTCACTGATTGTTTCCTTTGCTGTGAAAAAGCTTTTAGTTTGATGTAATCCTACTTGTTTATTCTTGGTGTTATTTCTTGTGTGTCTGGAGTTCCATTCATGAAGTCCTTTCCTATACCTATCTATTCTAGGGTTTTATCTGTTTAATTTTCCAGCACACATCCAGTGTTTCTGTTCTAATATCTAGGCCTTTGATCCATTTTGGTTTGATTTTTAGTACAGTGTTAAAGATGTCCTGCATATGCCCATGTTTTCGCAGCACCATTTGTTAAAGAGACTGTCCTTTCTCCAGAGTGTGTTCTTGGGTGCTTTGTCTAAGATCAGATGACTGCATATGCCTGGGGTTGTTTCTGCATCTTCAGTCTTTTCCACTAATCTATCTGTCTGTTTTTGTGCTGGTATCATGAGGTTTTAATCACTGTTGCTCTGTAATATAATTTCTAAATTTTAGAGTTATTTTTTCTAATTAGGAGGCTGAGGCAGGAGAATTGTAAATTTGAGCAATACATTTGCCCAGCTTGGGCAACACAGCATTGACCTGTCTCAAAAAGCAAGCCAAAAAACTGTTGGCGTCTTTGTTCTTGAGAGAGATGGGCTTTTAATTTGTATTGTCCTTTTTTGGATTTCGTCAGATAGTAAACCTCATCTTTGTTATTCTATCCTTAAGAAGCCAGTAGGCAAATATTTCCTTTTTCTGCCTTTTTTGGAAGAGTTTATGTTAGAGCCCAGGGCCTCCTCACCTATGCTAGGCAAGTGCTCTACTGCTAAGCTACATTTCTAGCTCCTGGAATTTTTTGATGAGAAATATTTTCATTATGGAGTCAATTTTTAAAATAAGTTATAAGCTATTCAGAGTTTCTTTTTGTGCCAGGTTTGCCACATTGTACTTTTCAAGAAATTTGTCTATTTTATCTAAGCTTATGATTATTGTTCTTTCACTTTGTGAGGCTGAGTATCACACCCAGAGCCTTCTGTATTCTAGGCATGCACTTTACCATTGAAATATCTCTCAGCCACTTATTTTTCTTTTAATATATGTTAAATAGGTAGTGTGCTCTTTATTTTATTCTTCATATTAGTAACTTGTATTCCCTCTCTCTCTCTCTCTCATTCTCTCTTTCTCTCTCTCCCTCTTTAGCTGAGAGTTTATTAATTTGTCTATTTACTTCTTTACTCTGATTGCTTCCAAGATACTTACTTTATCTTTGGATTCCAGTGGTTTGGATAGATTCGCTTTTCCTTGAACTTAGACTCTTGAGGTTTTCTGAGTTTCTTGGATCAATACATTGCAGTTTTTCAGAAATCATATTTGGAAAAATTCAAATCCATGTTTATTTAAGTTTATGTACCCCACAATTCTTTTTATCCTCTCCTTCTATGACTCTAATTACATCTATGTTAGACTATGTGTGATGGTCCCACAGGTCTCTCTGAGCATTTTTTTTAGTCTTTATTTTTATTGTTGTTGTTAGTTTATAAAATTTCTATTCACCTCACTTTAAGGTTGCTGATCCTTCCTCTGCAGTGACCAGTTTCCTACTACTATGTGATGTAATTTTTTAAAGAGTATGTATTTATTTATTTTTGTGGTACTGGGGATTGAAAACAAGGGGTCACTCTTATCTCCATCCTCAACCTTTTTCATTTATATTTTTGAAACAGGTTTCACTGAATTGCCCAGGCTGGTCTCAATCTTGCTTCAGCCTCTACAGTTACTTCCACATGTGCTCCATCAGCTCAACTGTTTATCTCTTCAAATTCGTTACTTGTTTATTCTTTGTACCTGTCTTTTCTTTCACCATCTTTAATGATTTTTTTTTTGCAAATTCCAAGAAATAATTTGTGTGTGGACTTGCCTTTATTGACTGTTTTTTCCTCTGTTGACAACATGTGTACTTGTGTTTTTGCTTCTTTGCCTACTTGGTATTTTTTTTTTTTTTTTGATTCTTCTTTGTTTTTCGTTTTGTTTGGAATTGAATCAAGGGCTTCAGGCATCTTAGGGACGTGCTCCACCACTGAACTGTACCCCCAGCCTCTGCCTTATATGGTAACTTCGAATTTCTCTAAGCTTATATCTTTAAAGGTTAGTTTGATACAATTTACTGGTAGCAGAATTATTCATTTCCATTTATTTTATTATTAAAATCAATTAATTAATCTATCTACTTATTTATTACGTTAGTGGGAATTAAACTCCAGGCCTCACATTTGCTAGGCAAGTGCTGTTTCACTGAACTCCATCTCCAGCCCTTTTTAAAAGAAAGTTTTTGAGATAAGGTCTTCTGAAGTTGCCCAAGCTGGCCTTGAACTTGTGGTTCTCTTGCCTCAGTTTCTTAGCTAGCTCAGATTACAGGCTTGAATTATTATACCTGGATATTTCCTTTATTGTTGCATGAATCAAATTTTAGTAATTTTGAGAATCATAAAGCTGAGATTCTAATACCAGGTTTGCTATTCACTAGCTCTAAGATTTTGGACAAGTTGCTAACTTTTTATGAGCCTCATTAATATCTTAATATTTAAGAGAAAAGAATTATAAAGATAACCTCTAGTTTCAAGATTCTGAGATTTTATGATTGTAAGGTATTTACTCAGATATTGGTGCTAAGACTAAAGCACAAGTTTTGCAGACCAAATTTTAGGTCTTTAATCAAAAAAAAAGAAAAAATGAAACCTCTTCTGAGTATGTCCTTGAACTCTAAGCAGCTTTACTGAGGTGATTTCCTTTTCCAGTACAGGCAACCAAAAACAAATAACTCACCCAGAAGGCCTTCTTTGAAATCCTTTTTGTCTCTGTGTTTCCCTTTGAGAAGGAAGCTATCTTTGAACTAGAAGGAACAAATGCACAGAAAGTCACAGACAGAAAAAGCCACAAAGCAGGGAAAATTGGAATCACTAAAAATTCATCACTGATGCAAAGTATTGGCTCTACCTCAAGCTTATTGAATCAGAAATATGAGGGGTGGGTTCCTGGCATTGTGTGTTTTAACAAGCCCTCTAGGTCTTGAATGCTCAAGTTGAGAACCGTTAGTATAAAGTCGTATGGAAGAACAGATCAGGGCACAGGACAGAGTCTTGGGGCCAGAGGCAGGGAGAATAAAATGATAAAACCATGCAGAATTTTCTTATATTTTACAATTTTATTTTTCAGACTATGCTACAAATTCAGCCTATATTTTGGTTTTGATTTTGAGTTAGGGTGTCATTATGTAGCTAATTTGCCCAGACTGGTCTTGAATTTATAATTCTCTTGCCTCAGTTTCCCTTGGGTGCTGGGATCACAGGCCTGTGCTACCTGGCCTGGCTTAAATTTTACTCTTAACGATAGACATCAGAAGTCTTGGACATAGCTCAGTGGTAGAGAGCTTGCCTAGCATGCACAAGTCCCTGGGTTCCATACCCACCACAGAAAGAAAGAAAAGGGATGAGAGGAAGGAGAGAAGAGTAAATAATGAAGGAAAGAGCAATTCAGTCAACCAGAGGCTTATTTGGTCTTTGGAAAATTATTACTGAAAAGAGTGACCTGAGAGAGAGGGGTCTTTGGATGAGCTCGGTGGTCAAGTATGTGCTTAGCATGCACAAGGCCCTGGGGTTGATCCCCAGGAATACAAAAAAAAAAAAAAAAAAAAGTGTCATTTCTTTGGATGATAATTAGGCTGAGGATTGAACTCATGGCCTTATGTATGCTGAGCACACACTGTAACTGAGCAGGACCCCAACCCCTGGTCTGCTTTGTAAAGATGAGCACCCAGGCAGAAACCACAGTCTAGGGGTTAGAGAGATTTTCTCTAGGCCATTTCATTCTAAACCAAGCAGCTTTTTCATCCCCCAGGTTAGAAGCACCTTTGGAGGACTGCCTCACAATCACACTGTCTCCAGGATGGATAAGGCTCAGCTCTGGGTGCCCCAGGTAGGGACTCAGGTTCATGCCCTATGTATTATTCAGCTTTCTGTTACTGAAACAAATACCTGAGATAAATATACCTAAAAAGAAGGAAGGTTGCATAAGGCTCTGGGTTTGGTCTCTAGTGTGTGCATGTGCGCGTGCGCGCGCGCGCGCACACACACACACACACACACACACACACACACAAATAAAAAACCTCGTGCGAAGAAGGGAATTTTTAACTTTGGCTCATAGTTTCACAGTTTCGGAGGGTTTGGGCCATGGTCACTTAGCTGTGTTTATTTGGGCTTGTGGCAGGAAAGTACACCATGGAAGTACACCTGGTGGAAGAAAGTTGCTTACCTCATGGCAACAGGGAAACGACAGACAGAGAGAGGTGGGGAGGTGGTGGTGGGGTCCCTTAATACTCCCTCCATGGGAATACCCAAGTCATCTAAGTTTCTCCCACTGGGCCTCACCTCTTAAAAGTTCCCACCACCTCCCAACAGCACCATGGGCTGGTGACCAGCCTTTTTCACCCAGGCCTTTAGGAGAACCTCGGCAACCCTTTGATCTCAGTCAGCTTACTGTCTTCGCCTCCTGTGGTGGCCTGTGCCGGACAAGCAGTCCTAGGCACAATCTGCATTGAGCTGGCTTGGCACTCACATTCCGTGATGTGTTGTTGCCACCCCAGGGTTTATAGTCTTCTTTTTTAGGTAGAGAAGAGAGAAGGATTTCTCTAAAGGTTGGTAGAGCATTTTGCCTTCTCAAGCCAAATTCTGCAGAGGAACTGCCATCATACAAGGATTAAATGAAGCAAGAAAACTGGTTAAGAGTTGGGATCAAAAGAGTCTTTGTTTCAAATGGTTTAAAACCACAGAAGTTAGGCCTGTCCAGGAGATGGAGAACACACTCTCATATGTTTATTGGTTTGCTAGGGATCACCATCCTTAAAACCTTGTAGAGGAATTTTGTGACCTGGTAGAACACTGCTTCCACATGCCACACTCACTCAGGCTCTTCTCTAGGCCCAGGCGTGTGCGCTGTCCCAGGCTCTTAGCCACTTTCCTTAATTTGGCCTAATCCCACTTTCTAACCTTAGCTCAGCATGACCTCCCCACCCCACCCCCCTTCTTTTTTCCTTTTAGTGCTGGGGATGCGATGCTGGGCAATCACTGTATCACTGGCTACCTCAGCCCATGTCCCGGAATGCCTCGCGACCTAACCCGTGCATCTCCCACAGTGGTACTCTTACCCATCCAAACACACTCCACCCTCTCGCTCAGCCTTGTGCCTCTGCTCAGCCTGTTTTCCTTCTCAATATGCCTTTCTCTTCCCAGTGTGAAACTGCTTGTCTGTCTGTCTGTCTCTCTCTCTTTCATTCTTTCTTTCTCTCTTTCTTTCGTTCCCTTCCTTCCTGCCTTCCAGCCTGCCTGTCTGCCTTCCTTCCTTTTTGTACTTGGTATTGTACCTAGGGCCTTTGCATGGAGATATATCCCCTGCCCTTTTTAAAATTTCTTTATTTTGAGACAGGGTCTTGCTAAGAAAGCTACCCAATCTGGGCTCAAACTTGTAATCCTCCTGCCTCAGCCTCCTAGAGTACTAGGATTACAATCGTGCACCACCACATTTGGCTGAGGCTGCTTCTCTTGTGTGACTGATCCCTCCTTGGTGACGGCAGTCCACCCTGGATTCCATTTCCTTAGTTTCCTGGCATCTGTAGACCCTGCCACTGGTTTAGAGACTAAATCTATACTTACTCGTGTTTGTTACTGATTAGCTCTCTGTCTACCTAGTTAGCTCCCTGGGAGAAGGGAGCTTGGGATCAGCTGATTTGGGATTCTCCACAAGAGCTGATCCAGGTCAAGTAGCTGAGCTTCACTGAGCACCTGAAGATATTCTCCCCTTGGAAGATGTGGTGGTTTGGAGCTGGGGTGTCCCCCAAAAGCCTCATGTCCCTATGGATACTGTGTAGGGTTGGAAGTGTGGCCTGGTTGGAAGGGGCAGATACTTGGAACTTGACCTGGAGGGGCATGTGATGGTTCCACCCTTCCTCCCAGTCTCTCTCTGTGAGGAACTCTGCTGCTGGAGATCTGGCTCTGGCCCTGCCCCCGCTACAGCCCTGCCATGTGCTTCCACCATTTTCCAGCTGCCCACCTGTGAATGGCCTGTGACCTTCTGAAACTTCTTTCCTCCCTAAGTTGTGGATGTCGGGTACTGAGTCGCAGCAATGAAAAAGTATCTGACACAGAAGGCTCCAGAATCATGTGCCAGTGCCACCCTCAGCTGCCTCTCAGTGTATCCTGAGAACAAGCCATGGAAAGAAATGTTTGTTTTTCTAAAAGTTCAACAGAGAAGAGTTCAGAACTAGAAAGCAGTTTTAACAAGGCTGGTAATGATACTTTAAGAAATGTGAGTGGGCTACTGGGGGAAAGATACTGAAGAACATCCTTGGAGGGAAATAATAGACATGTAAAGTCTATGGTCAAGACAAAAAGAAAATTAGGAGTTGTTTAATAGGTGGTAAGTTTTAGTTTTAAGGATGAAAAGTTCTGGACATTAGTTACACATCAGTAATGGTGAAGATGATACATCATTTTATGGTACCTAAGGTTTTCACAAATCCTAAAAAGTGTAATCTCATCTCTGATTTTTTTTTTTTTTTTGAGACATGGTCTCATTCTGCAGTCTAGGCTGTCCTGAATTTACTATGTGATCCAGGCTGGCCTCAAAACTCATGGCGGTCTTCCTGCCTTGGCCTCCCAAGTGCTAGATTTACAAGTTTGTGCCACCATGCCCAGCTTATGTGGTGCTGGGGAATTCAACCCAGGGTGTTGTACTTGCTAGGTTAGTGCTTTAACCACTGTGCTTTTCCTCCAGACTTGAAATCTTTTTTTTTTTTTTTAACTTTGGTACTGGGGATGGAATCCAGGGTCTTGTGCATATGAAAGGTTAGGAAGGAAAGGTACAGGAATACAGGGAAGGGAACATCCACATCTGGAAAGTGGTAAGTGAGGATAATAGAGTCATTGGATCAGTTTCAATTCTCTAGAGGAATAGAATCGTGTGTGTGTGTGTGTGTGTGTGTGTGTGTGTGTGTGTGTGTGAGAGAGAGAGAGACAGAGAGACAGAGACAGAGAGACAGAGACAGAGAGAGAAAGAGTATGTATTAGTGTATTAGATAGACTTTTAGGATCAGAGGCAGGAGGGGAAACAGTGTCCATATCGGCATGCTGGATGGAGAGTCAGAGGATCCAGTAACTGCTCAGCTAAAGACACTGGAAGGCACAGTACAACATGGACCAATATTGCTCTCAAATTCACCATCAAGATGAGCAGCCACAGGTACCTGGATCTAGCATATAACCTGTAGAAAGGATATCCTTTTCTCATTTGTAGTCTTTCTGTCTCTTTTTTGCCTCATCATTTTAATTTCTAGAATGTTCTAGAAGGCTAAATAACACCAATATGGAGGGGGAGGGGAAGGGAATGTGAAGTTGATGCAATGAGTATATATATATATATATACATATATACATATATATATATACATATATATATATATACATATATACATATATGTACAAAATTCTTGAGTTTAATGTAAGCTTTGTGTATCACATACACATACTAATAAAAAATGGGGTGGGGGACTGCAGATGGGCTGATAGGTCCACAGTCATGGTTGTTTTGGCTACTCCCTTTCAGGAACTTAACAGCTCACTGCTTTTGCATTGTGATATCCCAGGTATATCACATAGTTTTGAATGCTTGTTTCTGATAGTGCTAAGTCACTGTACTATGCCCAAGGTTAATGGATGAGGAGAGAATTAATTCATTGATTAATACATTGGGTCAGAGTCAAGCCTTTGTTTATGCTGAACCAGTACTTTGGACTCAGAAGTTCTGCCAGGAAAAATAAAGAAGAAGAAAAAAAAATCCTGTGATGGTGGATGGTGCCACCTGATGTGAAATTGAGATCATTAACTGGAAACAAGAAGCTTTTCTATGATGTTTCTTGACTCATTGACCATAAGGGTGATTCCTTGCGTTTACCCAAACTGAAACACTGAGTGTTGGATGGTAGCTGGGCCATAGGTAATAATAACTAACATTATAATGGGTAATATTTTTAATATTATGTTTGACATTTTACAAGCCCTTCTATCTAGACCATCTCATGTGGTCTTGGCAAAAAAACAGTTGAATTTCCTCCTAGTACTTCCTTGCAAAGTTCAGAAAGAATAAATACTTGCCTAAGAATCATAGCTATTAATTTGCCTGCAGTTGCAAAGGCAGAGCTGTAGGTAGAGTTTGAACACTGCATTTTTCAGCAGAGGTGGTGCATTGTTGCTTATGAATGCTGTAGAAATGCATATAGTGTAACCAACAAGGATTTGCTGTGGGAGAGAACGACCCATGCAGCATGAGTTACCTGAGTTCTGGTTTCTTATTTGACTTCATCAATTGATCATCCTGTACTGTTTTCAGTGAACTTACAAGCACATGTCAGTTACTAAAAACAATATAGTGTGGATATGGGTGAGATTTTAGGGACCATGGGGGTAATTATTGTAACCCTCGCTGGCAGTCCGCCATTTTCACAGGGGGAGGGCCAGTATAGAGAACGAGTTCCTCTTTGACTCCACCCCTGAAAAGTCCCAATGCCTGATACCTGCTGGCAGCTTACTACTGACACAGTGTTAGTCAACTTTTTGTTACTGTAGCAACATACCTGAGACAATCAACTTAAAAAGAAAAGCTTGATTTGGCTCACCCTTTTGTAGGTTTCAGTCCAAGGTCGGGTGGCCCTATTGCTTTTGAGCCTGTGCTAGAACAGTATAATCATGGTAGAAATGTGTGTGAACATAAAAGAAGGAGAAAGAATGGAATCTCGTAGTCCCCTTACAGGGCATGCCTCCCAGAAGCTCCACCTATTAAAGGCTCCACTACATCCCAAAATAGCACCCAGCTGTAGACCAAACCTTTAATACATGGTGCTAGTCATGCCTGGTGGTGTAGGCCTGTAATCCCAGCACTCTATGAGGCTGAAGCAGGAAGATCACAAGTTTAGGCCCAGTCTGGGCAATTTAGTGAGATTCTGTCTCAAAATATTAAAAAGAAAGAAAAAGAAAGATCAGCTGGAGATGTAGCATAGTGCCAAAGCCTTGGGTCCTATTCTCAGCACCACAAAAAGAAATGTTCTTTGAGGGAACTGTTAAGTTCTAAACTATAGCAGAGAGTGTTTCAGGTCCTATGGTCCCAGAAGGCCAGGGATGTGGCTCAGGAGGCTGGGCTCTGACCTGTGACTATCCCAGCTATCCAGGGTCTATGTCAAGAAGCTGCTGGGCTTCTGGGCCATTCTAGTGATGGAGCTGGGCTATTTTGTCAAGGACCTTTCAAAAGTAAATCTAGAGGAATGGCACAGTGGTTAAAGTGCTTGCCTTGCAAGTGCAAGGCCCTAAGTTCAGTTCTTCAGTACCACATACACACACCTATAATCCTAGAATAATCCTAGAACTTGGGAGGCTGAGGCAGGAGGGTTGCCATGAGTTGCTAACCTGGGCTATGTAGTGCGTTCAGGACAGCCTAGGCTACAAAGCGAGACCCTGTCTAAAAAAAAAAAAAAGTCCATATCTTCTGCTAGGTAAGGAGCAGGTATAGGTCCAAAGGGCAACAGTTACAGCTGATCTCCAAAAGCTTTCAATCTCTTCGACTTCTGGACTGTTCTATCTGCTTTTCTACCTTATTGAAAAGACAAAAGATTTCTTCCCCAAATCTTGCTCTTGTATGAGTGACCTGTGATTAGATGACACGTGTAATGACTTTGCCTGATTCCCCTTTGTAATACATGCGTAATAGGCTAGGTGACTAGGTGACACGTGTAATGACTTTGTGCCTGTTTCCCATTTGTAACAGACGTGTAGTACATACTTGGCATGCCATACGCAAGAGTTGCCGTCTGTCACTGCCTTCCCTTCCATTCGCATCTCCCACCATGTCCTCCAGCACATAGTATATGCAGGTACTATGGTTCTACAGGTTCTCCAAAACCCTGCTTTCTCACCTTTGCTGTTTTGCTCTTGATGCACCCCCTATCTGAAACATTGCCATTCAACCCCAGCTGCAGAATTCTCAAGGACTGGCTCAGCTTCCCTGTACTTGGCGGATACTTATCACAGAAGCTATCAGAATCTCAGTTGGTTGTGTTCCCATCAGTCTTCCCACTTCTAATCGAGGCTATGCATCTGTCAGTCTCTGGGAACACTTCTGTGCACGACAAAGTGTCCAATAATATTAGCTATAGAACATTAATATATGGTATATATTCACCGTAGATAACAGTATTACATATCAGTAACAGTCAATTTAAAGCTTCAGGTGAAAGCTCCAACGGGAGAAGGTGAGAGGCCTCCTAAAGCAGTGCTCCCCAACCTTTTGACCCCACAGCGTTTAGTTGGAGACCACTCTCCCAAGGATGAGGGTGTGGCAGGACTGGACATTATGCAGTGGGTTGGGAGGCTGGCCTTGAAGTGGCAAGCAGCAGCAGGAGGGGAGCCAGAGCTTCTGGTTCCTGTCAGATGAGCAGCAACATAAGGACCTAACAGGAGCATGGGGACAGGAGGTGGAACTTCACTTTCTGCTCACTTCCTGCTTGCTGCTCACCTGTCCCACCAGCACCAAGGTTGGGACCTCTGTCTAAAGAATGTAATTGTTCTCCAAAGTTTCCAAGCAAGACATGTCTTTGACTACATATGAGAAGAGTGAGTCATCAGTTTGCTTTTAGAGAGGGGATCCTTATAAATACAGCATTCTTGTACCCACAGATTGGCTCACCAAAAGGACACAGTTGTGGGCGCCAGAAAGTCACATATGCCGAACTCCACTATAGCAGCTCACCTTCTCCACCAATGGCTCCTTCCAGGCACTTCTACAGTTCTCAGAGAACAGTACAAATTTCTTCTTTTAAAGGCCTCACTTGGTAGTACCTTAAACTTGATCTATGTTACTCTTCACTTAAGTGGCCTTTGGTCTCCAGAGATAGAGATTTCATTGGCCCAATGGATTTCAAAACACCAGGAGGACACGTGGAGCTTTTAAAAGATAGAAATAGGACCACCTTTTTTTATTAAGAGGCTCTGTCAAAATACCCTGGGGAAAGCTGCTAAGAAAGTCTACTCTCAGATACCAGGGCATCTTCCAGATCCACAAGTAGCTCTAAGATGGAAAGAAGCCACCCCAGTGTTGTTCTGTGTATCTCCATTGTGACCCCCCACCTCCATTAAAAAGAAAGCTGGCTGGACCCACTTGTCAGACTAAGTCATAGGATTATCTGTTCATTGCTAAATCTACAACCCTGTGCATGGTACTTAGCCCATAAAAGAGGCTCAATAAGTATTGAGTGTGTAACTGGATGAGGGCTACCAACCAAGTGGTCGATGGACCACTTGGGCAAATGGCTCTAAGGATCAATTCAATTATAATTTTAAAGCTAAATAGGTCTCCTGTTTGTTTTACTATTAAGACTAATCCTAGGAAGATTTGATTAAGGCATGTTTTATTTTACTGCATTCACTAGAATTACATGGGCCCCGAGATCTTTGAGGTGAAGGATTATGTCAACCTCATTTTCTCCCTCTTCACCCAAACACCTGCTGCTGATGATATGAGTATTACGGTAACGTTAGATGGAAAATATTTAAATGCAAATTTTATTTGATTAAATCTTTTCTCCATTAAGCATATTACTATTCCCATAGAATACTTTGCCAGTAAAATGATTCTAGGTGAACTGGGTACATGTCTGCCTTGCTTTTTTTTTTCTTTTTCTGAAAGACAAAAGAGAAAAGAGCACCATTATTTGTTAGTTTTAGACAAAGAACTTTTGGTGCACTTATGCCAGCAAAACCAATTGTAGTTTTTGTAAAGCATATCTAAGAAGAATTTCTTATTAATAAGAAGGAAGGGGAGAAGAAGCAAGCAAGAGGTAGGAATTTCATTGTTCAACATATGATAATTTGCCTCAAGAAAATTCTCCAGTTTGTGAGGGGGAGTTCTGACTGAGTGCCAGGGCACTGCTCTGGCAAATATTCTTAGAATATTAAGTGGGGAAAAGTTTCCCGACTCTAATTTGATTTCCAAAGATTTCAAGATGTTTTCTTTGCAACCATGGCAATGAACAAAACTGGAAACTATGAAAAGGCAAATGGAACCAAGAGCAAAGTAATAATATATACATAAGGGCAGAAGAATATGTTTATCAAAATTCGAATCCCCTCTGAATCTGTATTTTGTGACTTCCACCCCTAAAACAATGTCTGTGCCTTGGGGAAACTCTTTAGGAAGGACATTCTCTGTTTCTGTGCAGAACTTGATTTGAACCATACCAGATGAATCATTCTATCCAATGAAGTAGATTTCACCTCTGTCCCAGGGTAGGGATGTTGCAGTGAATCAATGTTTATAGCCAGTAAATTCTTCCTAACACCCCAAATGCTGGGCTCTTGGTAGACATCAGTAAATATTTGCTCACTTAAGTAAAGCAGATGTCCTGTGAGAGATCAAAAAACTAGGATTTCTATTTTCTCAGTTGTTTCACTCTCTAGTGAACTATTGAGGCACCTGGTCCTCTGTGGATTTACTAGGCCCCCTGTCTTTGTCCTCTTTCTCTTTGACAAGCTAGAACAATGTTTTCTTGCTAATGCTAAATCTCATATAGAAAGGCTGGGGGTAGCTCTTCTACTTTTCCTACAGACCATAGGGCTTTTCCTTCATGTGATGGTCTGGTTCACCTCTCCACCTCCACTCCATTCAAATTTTCTAGACAAAAATTTCCAGAACTTATGGCTTAAAACTCATGGTGAACACATTCAGAAATAATACCATTTTCTCCTCTCATTTTCACAGTAGTTCGGTATTTACCATGATTTTTCTTTGTCTCTTGAGAGAACAGTAATTGCTGATGCGTCTCCTGAAAGCCCAGTGCGGTCAAAGCTTCTTCCTTTCTGCATTACCTTGGAAGGCAGAAGTGGACACTGATTTTCACAAACATTAGAAACATGGGTGCTGGTTTCTCTTCTTGTACCATGGTGACCTCTGCATAGCTTGTCTTGCTGATCCAGGATGTAAAGAGATAGAGTGGCAGTGCACAGAGAATGTTCTAGACCCGAAGAGGACAAGCCAGGCCCCTTCCTAGATACTGGCTAATGCTCTAGGGCAATGGTTCCCCAATTTTTTGACACTAGGTATTGGTTTACTTGAAGACCATTCTCCCAAGGACAGGGGTGTTGGTGGGGGTGGCTGAAGGGGTTTTTCTTGTTATGCAGTAGGTTGTTAGAGGATAGCTTTGAAATAGCAGCAGCAGGAAGGGAGCAGGGAGCAAAGCTCCGCCTCCTACAGATCAGCAGAGTCCTTAGAACCTGATAGGAGCACACTGAGAGGAGGTGGAGCTTTGCTGGCAGCTCGCTTCCTGCTTGCCACTCATTTGATCGTGTGCTTTCATGCTCCCAAGGCCTCAAATTTGGTAGGCAGCTGGGAGTTTTTAGGGAGTTAGAGTGAAAGCAGTTGATCTTTGGGGGTTCGAATTTTCACCTTTTTTCATTTGTGGCATCTGGAGATCATTGATGTTTTGTTTAGCATAAACCTACTGACAGTTCATATTCTCTGGGCATAGCACCAAGGAAGGCATTGGCAGGGTTATGATGTGAAGAAAGTGAGACCCGTGATGTTAAAGGAATTCCTTTATCATCCTGGGCCCCAACTTCTCATCATAAACTGGAGTGGATAGTAACTCCTCAGGAGCTTGGTTGGCAGGCACCATAAGATATGGTGCATGTGGCCAAGTGTGGTGACTCACACCTGTAATCCCAACCCTCTGGGATGCTAAGGCAGGCAGGAGGATCATGGGTTTGAGTTTAGATTGGGCAACTTAGTGACTTAGCAAGACCCTGTTTCAAGATTTTAAAAAATTGAATAGGGCTGGGGATATTGCCCAATGGAGGTAGTGAAGGCCATGAGTTCAGTTCTTAGTTCCAGAAGAGAGAGAGAGAGAGAGAGAGAGAGAGAGCATGAATGCATGCACAGCTCTTAGGTACTCAGCATCATGCTTAGAATACTGTAAGTGGCCAATGAACAGCTGGCTTGGAAGTCTGTCTCCCCTAGGTCTTTCTCCTTCACCACAGGTTCTTGTATAATTCCAGGGTCTTTTCTGTTATCTCCGTTCCTTGCTGCAACCATCCTGAGGCTTTGGCTGTGTGACCCACAGCCTTCATGATAAAGCTAATGACAGCTAATTCATTGAGTCCTTACTATGAGCCAGGATCCATCTGAATGTATTAGATGCACACACTCACTTGATCCTTGCAACTATCCTAGATGGAAGCATGATTATTTCCACCTTACAGATGAGGAAACTGAGGCACAGGGAGACTTTATTTTGGTGCCTTGCTGCTGCGACTCAGCCAGCAGGTCACCGACTACAGGGCCCAGACACAGGCCCCCTGCTTCAGCTCCACTTTTTACTATGGCGCCCTTGTGAACTTGATCAGAAAATGCTCACAACTCTATGTACCTAACACTTTTTTTTTTTTTTTTTTTGAGAAAAACATGTTTTGGAGTACCCAAAGCCAAATCCTCCACAAACTTGCAGAACAGTGTTCCTTTGTTAAATCAGTGCTGCCGGTATTTGCAGGTGGGGGTGGGGCTCCGAAATACTTACTGGGCTGAGCTGAGCCCTAAGGTGTCCACCCCACCCGCCACTTAGGCGCTCGCTACCCACACATCCAGGGGCTCATTCTTCTAAGTCAGCAGTTCTGGCAGGCTTCCAGCCATTTCTTCACGGTTCTGGACAATCCACCTGGACTGGCTTCTTTTCAATGGTTCCCTGCACATAACTCCTGAGACAGCTGTGGTGTTTCAAGAGCCGCTCCTACGTGGGAGGTCTGGCTTACCGAATGGATCTTTGGGTTATCAAATATTTTAACTATTACTTGTCACTTGCACAGAAGCCTTTTCCAGGCCCCCTCCCCCTTCACATGTTGGCTGCAGGGAGATGAAAGACAAATTTCATCTTCTCTGTCTCTTATTAAGGGAAGAGGGAACTGAGTGCCTCCTTTTAAGGAATTCTGAGTTGCTTCTGCTGACGGCTAGATTTCTGTGAATCTGCTTTGTGTCCTTGCCCAGATCTTTATATGCATTATCCCCAGTTTCACCAAAGAGGAAACTGAGGCTCAGGGGACCGATTTACATCATCAGTAGACCTGGGGTTGAATCCCAGTTCTGTGTAATATTAAAGCCTACTTTCCTACCACCCCACCCTCCACCAGGCTTTCCTGTCTATAGCTGTCCAAAGTCAGTGGCTGGTGGGGAGAATCCAAACTCCAGGCAACTTGTAGAATTGCCCATTTGCCTTTGGAATCCATAATTCATGAGATTTATTTGATTTATTTAAACACTCACAGTAATCTGTGTTCTGTGTGTTTACTGCAGTTCAGAATTTGGAGGCCAGGAGGATGGAGTTTAGGAATCAAGGAAAAATCAGGGTGATATTAAAAATCAACCTCACCAAAACAACAAAATTGTGGCCATAAGCATTGTAACACAGAGTAGCTGCATGTGGCAAATTTTATGATAAGTGATAAAAGTGATGAATTTCAATCTGCAATTCAATTGCATTAGATCCAACACTTGCTATGGGAAATTAAAGCCTTACTTAGCAAAACAATTTCTTTAATGATCATCCTAAGACTCTTAGTTACTTATTTGTTGCTAGGCCAAATACTTGATATCCACAACTTAAAGGAGGAAAGACTTAACTTAGCTCAGTTTCAGAAGGTCTCACACAGTCCATTTGTGGGTCGCTGGCAAAGGTGAAAGCACATGGGAGAGGCTGGAACGCTGGTCACAGCATTTCAGCCAGAAAGACCTGGGAGTGAGGAGCTAGTCATATCTGGAGACTCAGACAAGGCTAGAGCTTTCCCAAGAAGAAGCTGTAACAATGCTTCTTCTTTCTTCCTTTACATCAAGCTGCCAGTTGGGTCACCCCTACACACAGAGAGGGTTCACCTCAATCCAGGCCCACAAGTCAATAACACACACCTGAAAGCTCTGCCCAATCTCAGCCATTTGACATGATCTCTCCAGGTCAAAGCCCAAGCATCTATCTGCCCCTTCCAGCCAGGCCTCACCTCCCATGATTCCAGCACATGATTCCATAGATACCCTACTACATCCAAATGCATGAGACTTTCGGGGAAGACTCCAGAGCCCAAACCATAGCACCAAGGTTAAGCCCAGCATGGTCAATTTACCAAAACCCTGACTCAAAATGCAAATAAAATAGGGCTGGGGATGTAGCTCAGAGGTAGAGCATTCCTAAGTTCCATCCCTAATATCACAGAAGTAAGTCCATAATGCTGGAACTAAGATTTTTTCTGAATTTTTACCAACTTTCCTTTTGAATTAATGCAGTTTGTCTTACCTCAGAAGTCTTCCTTTATCATCCTTACAATACCTTAGCCAACAGCTGCATAACACTGACTTGTTGTGTCTATACAGTACCAAGGAAAACTCACCTAATTACAAAAAAAAAAAAGGCCAGTTCCTTCTCTTGGGTCTCCATTTTTCTTCATGGCTGAGTCTGAAGAAAGAGGAGCTGCCCCCAGATACATGCAATTCAAGGGCTAGAAAGCTACTCTTCAGATATTCCCCAGGAACATCAGTTTCCTTGAGAAAATAACCCAAAGAATATGTGGGGGAAAAAATAGGATGCCTGTTTGATCTGCCCTCCTGGAATAGCACTTGTGTTTGCTTGTGTGCTTGTGCTTGCAGTAGGAGGAATTGAGCCCACGGCCTTTGTAATGAGCTCTATCCACAGATATTTTGGATATTTTAAAGATAGACAGAATCTTGCCTAGGCTGGCCTTGAATCTGTGATCCTCCTGCCTCAGCTTCCCAGAGTTCTTAAGATTAGATTAGAGTTGTGTCACCAGGCCCAGCTTGTTTTTAAGCTGCGGAAGGTAATCTGCATACTTGCTCCCATATACAAGCATTTCTTTCCTTCATCCCGTTCTTTTTTATTCATCTGCAGAAAAAAAGTACCACAGGTAGCTCCAAGAACATGAAGGTGTGATACAGCTTGCTCACCTCACACTTTTTTTTTTTCACTTTCTTTTGGGTTGTTTCAGGCAGATGAGAATTGCATATACTTAAGGAATGTGAGGATTTCCAAACTGCTAAGATCCTGAATTTGGTGGATACTGACTACGGGCCCATTGGTCTAGGCTGGTTTTCCCCTCCTCTGTTTACCCAGTCATGTAATAACTAGTCCTGATGGACGGACCCCAAAGGGTAGAGCGCTAAGCAGAGGCTGACCGCCGTTCCCTGCCAGAGCTCCATGCTCCGCTGATGGGGTGAGCTGTCTTTCCTCTTTCTAAGAGGACTGGCGCTTTGAGGTGTTTTCTAGAAATGGTGCTGGGTTATTATTCCTTGCTTTACTGCTTTCCCAGAACTTGCTTGTGAACCTGGGCGAGTTGAGGGGGATTTTAAGAAAGACTCACGCAAGGTGGAAGGTTCCGTGGCCCAGCATTCATTAAGGCCACATTCTGAGAGCAAGGCTGTGGCAGTAACGACAGCAAAGGTTCCAAGGCCAGCTGATATGCAAAGTTTGATTCTTGGGTAAAGAACTTTCCTAAATTCTATGCACTCATTCATTCATTTTATGTATGTATGTGGTGTGTATGTCATTGGCGATCAAGCCTACATTCCCAAGTCCACTTATATTTTGGTTTGGGGATAGGAAATTGCTAATTTGCTAAATTGGCCAGGCTGGATTTGAATTTGCAAACCTCCTGCCTCTACTTCTCAAAGTGCTTGAACTATAGCCCTGAACCACAGTGCCTGGCTTCCCTAAATTTTTGAAAGTTAACCCCAAAGTGTGGGTGTGCTGAGTGCTTGGTGAGCTCAGTTGGTGAAGTTCATGTAGAACTAAGGATGTGTGTGTTACCCGTGAAGGTAAGATGAGGGGAACCCACTCCTACCAACTTCATGCTCAATTGGAAAAGCTTCTGTTTAGGAAATTGAAATTCATTTGTCATCTGACTCTAGTTTCTTCTGTAGGCGCAGGTTTCCTTAAGTTTAGCACATCCTTTCTCAATTAAAAAAACAAAACAGACAAGCTTGTGTTCAGATTTTACTAGTGTTTTGTTTTGACTTTTTCCAACTCAGGAAGTGTTCCATTTTAAAAGCCAGGCCATGGTTTTTATTTTTTATTTTTCCACCAGAGATGAAGCACAGAATTGCAAGATCCTTTCTTAGGTTTAGTCCAGACATCTGTTTCTCAGAACATTTGTTTTTTTACATGAGTAATAGCTGGGAGAAAAAAATTAAGAGAAATCACCCGGCACTCAGGAGGCTGAAACAGGTGTATTGTCCTGAATCCAATGCCAGCCTAGGCTATATCAGGGAGTTCAGCACCAGCTTGGGCTACAGAGTGAGACCCTGTCTCAAAAAAAAAAAAAAAAAAAAAAAAAAGAATGTTGAGAGAAATGGAGAAATTGATGATCTTTATTTTCATGGAGAATTATTTATAAAAGCATGCAAAAGATCTCTGAAACAATGAACATGTCTATACAGTAGACCCCCTTGTCTACGGGAGGTACTTACAAGATCCCTATGGATGCATAAACCCATGGCTAGTGTAGTACCCTTTATATCCTGTAGTATGTTTTTTCCTATACATACACACCTGCAATAAAGTTTAACTTATAAATTAGGCACAGAAAGGAATTAACAACAATAGCTGATAATAAAACAATTATAACAAAACACTAAAATAAAAAGTATTTAAAATTTATGAATTATTTACTTTGGACATTTATTTAATATGTTCAGACTGCTTTTGGGGGATACCCAAGATCCAAACTGCAGCAATGGTCATAAAGCAAGAATATAATAAAAATTCATAGCTGGGTCTGCTGCCTCAGGCCCATAATCCCAGCAGTCTGGGAAGCTGAGGCAGGAGGATCACAAGTTTGAGCCCAGCCTGGGCAACTTGCAACTTAGTGAGACCTTGTTTCAAAATTAAAAATGAAAATGAGCTGAAAATGGAGCTAACAATGAAGGCCTGGAGCTATGACCAATTAAAAAAAGTTTATGTTAAAGAACCTCACAAAGCATTACTGAAGGACAAATTCTTTTTTCCCACTATTTTTATTAATATACAAATGTAATACATAGTATTTACAATGAATTTGGTTGTTTCATACATCTACGTATCACATCGACTTCACAATCCCTTCCCATCTTCTACCCTCCCACACCCTCCCTGTCCCTTCCCCCGGCTCTGGCTATCACTTCATATGGTTCCAAAGAATGTCTGTGTTCTGGGTTTTCCAAGTCCGAGAAACCACACAATGTTTACATATTAATCTTCGGCATCTAAGTCATTTCACTCAAGTCACCACTCTACCCCAGCTTTCTATTCTTCTAATGGGTTCGCAGTAGTCAAATCTTGACATCTCCTCTCTGACTCCAACCAATCCCTTCATTCTTAATGAGTAGTGAGTGGTGGGAGAACGGAATAGCTGAAAGAAGTCTCAAGTGCAGCTGATGCTTACCATTTAACAGTAAAGCTGTGTTAAAATAAACTCAATACATAAAACATAAAAATAAAATGTAAGTGATCTCAGAGAAGGCATTGTAATAAATTTAAAAAGCTAGTGGGGGCAGGAGGGATAGCTCAGTGGTTAAAGTGCTTGCCTGGCAAGCTCAAGGCTCTGTGTTCTATTCCCCAGCATCACATAATCTAGATGTGGTGGTGCACACTTGTAATCCCAGTTCTTGGAAGGCTGAGGCAGGAGGATTGCCATGAGTTCAAGGAGATCCATATGAGGTTAGGACCAGCTTGGACTACAGAGCAAGACCCTGTCTCAAAAAATATATAAATAAATAAAAATAAAAGACCAGTGGATTAAATGATATAAAATGAAAAACCTTTTTCATCAAGATATCATTAGCAAAATTAAAACAACAAACACTCAACTATAATTAAGAGCCTTTTTCAATTCATTTTTCTTTCTGTCATTGCTGGATGGCTCAGGCTGGCTTTGAACTCCTAGGTTCAAAATCATTCTCTTATCTCAGTCTCCTAAATAGCAGAGACCTCAGTGAAAGTCTTTAAGTGAGGGGTGTGTGTGTGTGTGCCAAGGATTGAACCAAGAGCATTGTATGTGCTAGGCAAGTGCCCCATTGTGAGCTATACCTTCAGTCAAAGGGCTTTTAAAATATAAAATAGTACAGGCCTATAGTCCTGGGACTCTCAGAAGCTGAGGCAGGAGGCTCACAAGTTCAAGCCCAGCCTGGAGGAAATAGGGACTTAGTGAGATCCTCTCTCAAAGTCAAAGATAAAAATGAGCTGGGAATGTAGCTTAGTGTGGAGGCCCTTGGACTCAATTCTCAGTGCTACAAAAATAATGTAAGATAAAATAGTAAATGCTTTGCACCAAGAGAAAAAGGAGCAAAAATATAGGTAATTCAGAGAAATACACAGTACTGAAAGATGTACTTTGCAACAATTCAAACTCACAAGAAAAATTATTTAAATGCAGTTCTGTGACTATATTTTTTTACTTCTCAAATTACCAAAGATTGAAAAAAAATACCTAACTTTAGGGTACATATGCAGGAAAACAAGTCCTATCACATACTGCTGACAAATGTCTCAATTGGTAAAAGTCATTTTTCCGAAAGAATTTGTCAGCATGTATCAAATTCTAGAAATATTTATATCCTTCACTCTAATAATTGTGTATCATGAATCAAAGTAATGAGGACCCATATTTACACGCTGAAGTGTTTATTGAAGCATTATTTGTAATAAGGAAAACTCGGAGGCAACTTAAGTGTTCACATGTTCAGCAGCAGCGTCATTAATAACACCGTGGGACATTACGAGATGGAATATCTTGCAGCTGGCAAACCTCTTGGCCTCATACGCAGGCAATTTACGTGAGAAAGTTTCAGGACATAGTATTAAGTGAGAATGATCCTATGTTTTTGACTAATGTTTAGAAATCAAACAGAAATGAAATATGCCAACAAATGAACTGTGGAGATCTCTGATTGGTAGGATCACAGGTGCATATCTTTTGCTATCTTGTTTTCAAGAAAGCCTTTTAGAGTGTAGTGCAGCTTATCAAGCATAAGTGATAATCAGATGGAATGGGTTGTGATGTTTATTCTCAGCAGGCTGAACGGCACCCACGTGCAAGGTTAGCACATTTATAGATGGCAGTTAGCGCCCCTATCACTGAATTGGACAAACCCAAATTCTTCACCTCAAATTTAAGCTTCCTTTGAGGTCAGCTCCATGCCTGTTTTCTCTGGGCTCCTCAGCCCAGCCTCTGGCTGTTCCACAGGCAGTCTCCTGTCCCCAGACTCCTCCCCCACCTCTCCTTCACCCCTAGACATGGGCTCCTCGCCCAGATGTTCCTCTGGTCTGTTCCCTACACATCCAGGCCCTGGGGATTCAGGTGAAGCCCTCTCGATTTCCCAGTCCCCTCAGTCTGCTGTCTGAATTCCTTTACAGTAGCTCCTTGTTATCAAGCTATCGCTTTGCATGTCTGCTTCTGCAATTGGTTTGCCAGCACCCACAGACCAGCTACCTGTGGTGGCTGGTGCCGTGCTTAGAGCCAGGGAGGCAGTGTTAGTACCAATAGGTGCTCAATAAGACTGAGCTGTAGCTCAGTGATCAGAACCATTGCCTAGGAAGCTGCATGCCCCAGGTTCGATCCTCTAATGCCACTTAAGAGTTAGTGGTACAAGCCTGTAATTCCAGCACTCAGGAGGCTCAGGCAGGGGACTGCCTTGAGTTCAAGGCCAGCTTGGAATATATAGTGAGTTTAGAACCCGCCCTGGACTACAGAGTAAGATCCTGTCTTTCAAAAAAAAATTTTAAGTTAAAAAATTACAGTTCTTATGTACCATGCATTTGGAAAACTTTTTTAAACAAGTATTTTCTTCTTCCCCTGAGCAAGGCCATTTAGTATCTGATGAACCAGACCTGGGGCTATCTCATCAAGTCAAATGGGCATCTCAGACTGAATAGCAATTAGAAATTAGGCTGCCGGTTGTCCACCCAGCAGACAAATGTCTTCCCTCTTCCTGTTGGTTGCTCCTTGTACGTCTGTGTGCTATAAAGGAACCGCTTGATACCTCGCCTCTAGGCAAATACTAGGACTCCTGCTGCCCCTGCCTTCTTCCTTTTCTTCTGGGCTGGGGATTGAATCCAGGGCCTAACACATTCTAAGGCTATTGCTCTACCACTGTGCTTAGTCCTATGGTTTAAAGCTAGCAAAAAAGAAGGAATTTGTAAAGCATAAAGACCTCTTTTTAAAGCCTCTGTAATTAAATGAAATTAGCCTTTGCCAAGTAATCCGAGCTATTCAGGACTGAGGCAGGAGCACTGTAAAATTAAGCACAGCCTGGGCAATTTGGCAGGACCCTGCCTCAAAATAAAAAATAAAAAGGGCTGAGGTGGTAGAGCAACACTCCAACACAGTGTGTTTTAGTTACCACAGGTGAGGTGTGTGTACTCTCCTCCTAGGGCCAGGGCTCATGTACATTTTATACTAGAAATCAGGACTGGGTGCTAGGAGTGGCGCTGGGGGCTTGTGACCATCAGGTAGAGCTAAGAGGTCACAGACTTCAGGCACCCTGCGTGCCAGGTGGGTGGCACAGCACACAGGAAGTGAGCTGGGTGGGAAAAATAGCTGTGGGTAGGCCCAGAGGCAGATTCCTCACAAGAGTGCAGATGGGGAGCTTCCTGCCTTCTCTAAGAAAAGTGGACTGAAATTATAAATACAAAATTACCAGGGTGCCTCTAAGTGAGGATTGAGGAAAATTGTTCAAGCTTCAGACCCACAAAACCTAGCTCAGCCTCCGGAAGAGCTCTGGCTCCCGATATGTCCCACTTCAGCCAGTAGGGCTATGTAGCTCAAGTGATGACAACTGGTCAGAAGTACTGCTCAAGCTTCTGATTTCTCCAGAGCAGCAGGAATCTAGACTTGTGTATGAAATCTGCCTGTTAAATATTGTCAATTTAAAATAAAACAAAACTTAAAAAAATTATCTCTGGTCACACAAATCAAGTCTCTGGAGTCATTTTAGCCTGTGGACTGCCAATCTTGGGTTTCTGTTGACAACTTGAGTCTGGAGGAATTAAACAGTTGCAGAACCCACCTGCCCTCCTTATCCTCTGCCCAGAAAGAACAGGTTTGAATAAGTCTGCTCTGGTGAGCTCTGGCCTATTCTGTGGCTCCATTCAACAGCCAGGCATTCTCTAACTATGTGCCACATGTTACAAGGGCAGTGCAATTAGTTTGGGTTCTTGCAAAAGAAAGAATTGACAGAAAATATAACAAAAGGATCTATTTGGAAGGCTTATAAGTCTGAGGACAGAGAAGGTCCACAGTGGTGGCCTGTACGTGCAAGAGCTGGAGTGTTCAGTGGCTGCTCAGCTGCAAGGTAGAACACCCATCCAGGACCGCAGGACAGCCAGTGAGAGTCTGCTGCAAATCTTGATTGTTCGAAGAACAATGGCAAAGACTAGAGACCGAAGATCAGCAACGGGTAGACAGATGCAACTCGAGACTGTAGCAAATGTCATGAAGATGTGCTGCGTGTAGCAAGTCTGTGTCCACAGACAATTTCAGAGGTGAGAACTTTCCCAGAGGAAAAGGCTGTAACAACCTTTCTTCTTCCTTTCTTTTATACAGTTCAAGGTCCCAGTTGGGCCTCTCACAACCAGGTGGATGTTCTTCCCTCATTCACTAGCCCACAATTCACTCACACTGTAATCCAGGCTGGTTCCTAACTGCCCAATCCAGGCTGGTTTCTAATTGCCTAATCTATGTATAGTTCCTAACCTAATCCAGGCATGTTTCCTGATTGTGTCAAGTTGACATAACATAATGTCTCCAATGGTCACAGACAGATTACTGGCCATAGGCATGAATAGGCTAATTGGTGTGAATTCACCCTTAGAACAGGCAGTGCTAACCAAGGCACGAGGCACATGAACTGATGTAGCAGCAGTCATGTGGCCACGGGAAAACAGTGTAGCGCAGTGTCTTAGTTACCTGTTTGTTGCTGGAGAAAAATATCCAACACGCACAATTTAAGGGAGGAAAGATTTATTTTAGCTCACAGTTTTAGATGTGTCTCACACAGTCCATTCATAGTCAGCTGGCAACAGTGGAAGCACATGACAGAGGCTGGAGACATGGTCACAGAATTGCCAACAGAAGCCAAGAGAGGCAGGAACAAGCTGATGTCAGAGACTCAGGCAAAGGCCAGAGCCTTTCCAGGAAGAAGCTGTGAAGATGTTTCTATTTCCTTCCTTTACTTAGCTTAAGCTACCAGTTGGGCCACCACATCCAGAGTGGGTGCCCCTCTCTTGCTTCCTTGCCCATAAGTCAACAACACACATCTAAAAGCTCTGCCCTACTCACCTCCAATCTCAACAAGTTGACACAGTCCCTCCAGTTATGTCCGCCTTTTTTCAGCCAGGCCTCACCTTCCAACGGCACAAAGTTCCACAGTTATCCCACTATACCCAAATGCATGATGCTTTTGGGGGACATTCCACATCCAAACCAGAGATGGGGGCTATTTTGCCCAGGGACTAATTAGTCTTGAAGTTGGTGAAGTAATTTTTTTGCGCTCTTCTGCAAGGCTACCAACAGTGTGCTCAGGAAACATTTACATAAGTGCTGAAGTCGTGAGCAGTTCACTTCCTTAAAACCTCCAAATCCTTCTGAGGCTGGAGGCAGCTTTACATAGAAAGGACCCCCCAAATTACATGATTACTTTGGGGCCATTTCATCTTTCAATTTCCTGGGATGAGAGAGGACATTGTGACATGGTGTCATGGGGACACAGCCTGGAATTTGAGGCAGAACATGGCTGTGGGGGCCATAGAAGGAAGAGAGAGAGAGAGAGAGAGAGAGAGAGAGAGAGAGAGAAAGAGAAAGAGAAAGCCAGTGGGAGCCAGGGACAGCAAGTGACAGCCTGTGGGTCCCTGGGCTGTCAGCTCAAATTGGCCATAAGGCTGCTTTGAATGGTTGCATTTTGATTGCTAATTAACTTGTTGCCAAGGCTGTTGTGTCACCGAGTGGCTTTAGGGGCTGCTGCGGAGGCTTTTCAGTAATTACTAACTACCAGAGCTATTGTAAAGATGGGGCCTGTGAAGCATGGGTCAGAACCAGGGGAACCTGCTGGGTAACCTGTACTTCCTTAGCTGATAACAAGGGAAGAAGCAGGAGGTGGGGCCAATGAGGGGCCCAGGGAGGAAATGCAGACCATTTAGCTCTACCAGGGACAGAAAGGGAACCATACTTTTGTGAATGGGCTCCTCCTTCTGGGAAAGGGCCCTTAAGCATCACCCAGGCTCACCAGGCCTGTAATCCTGGTATTTTGGGAGGCTGAGGCAGGAGGATTGAAAGTTCAAATTAAGCCTAGGCAATTTAACGGCTTATTGAGACTCTTTCTCAAAATTAAAAATCAAAAATGAGGCTGGAGGAATAACACAGTGGTTAGAACACTTGCCTAGCAAAGCCCAAGAGCCTGAGTTCGATTCCCCAGCACCACATAAAACCAGACGTGGTACCACATGCTATAATCTTAGCACTTGGGAATCTGAGGCAGGAGGATTTCTGTAAGCTTGTGGCCAACCTAGGCTACATAGTGACTTCAGGACAGCCTGGACTACAGAGTGAGACCCTGCGGACATAGCTCAGTGTAAAGGCCTCAGGACACTAACAGGTCAAAAACAAAACAAAATTACCTGCTGTTTGAACAATACACCTCACCTGTACCCCAGGTGTGTGCCACAGTGAGTGACCCGCACTCACCCACTTACACTTCTATCCTCCCATGAGTGGCTCTATTCTATCCTCTTTATTGTGGCAAACGGGGGCCCCGAGACTCACAGGAAAGAGAGACCTGTTTGCAGTGTACAGGTAGATGGAGGCAGGACTGAGCCTGGACCACCACCGTGGAGCATCACACGCTGACCTAAAGCCTTGCGCCCTTCATCTTTGTCCTCCCGCTCTCAGGGCACAAGAGTAGGACTTCATGGATGGCATGAGGTCTGTAGCTCATTGAGGGCAAGGGACAGAGCCCAGGAAGAAAGCTGTTTTGGTGCAGGAGCGGGAGATCTGCTAATGCTCTGACTGTTTTAGGTCATGGTCATGGCCATTTTCCTGGGCCTTATAGTGCTCACTGTAACTATCAAGTACAAGAGTATACTTTGTATGTGTGTTGGGGGGTGGAGAAACTGGAGATTGAGCCCAGGGCTTTTGCACAGAACTCCATTTTCAGTCTTTTGTGTGTGTGTGTGTGTGTGTGTGTGTGTGTGTGTGTGTGTGTGTGTGTGTGTGTGATTTCCAGGCAGAATGTTGCTAAGTTGCTCAGGCTGGGCTCAAACTTGTAACCCTCCTTCCTTAGCCTCCCAGAGTGCGGGTGTTACAGACCTGCACCACCAGGCCCAGCGAGGGTTGCACTCCTTGAAGGAAATCAAAATCCAGGAATTTCATATACGTCTCTTTTCCTTCTAATTAATTTTTTTTGTGGTACTGAGCCTTAACTCAGGGCCTTACACATACTGAACACATACTTTACCACTGAGCTAAATCCCTAGAGCAATCTTTTTTATATAGTTTTAGAAACTGCAACAGATAAAGTATAATGGAGGAAGAATAAGGCAATTAGATGAGTTTTCCATTCCTCGGGGAATTAGGTTGTCATTATGCCTGTCTGAAACCTTCCTTCTTGTGCATACTCTTGATGTGTGCTTGGTAGAGCTGCCTGGTTTATTCACTCCCTCATAAATTAGTGTATGGATTCTGATGAGAACCCAGGCCCTCGTGCAGATGCTGGGCAAGGACGACGTGCAAAATCTACATCCTGGGGCTTGAAGCACACACGAAGAAGAATTCAGAAGCCAAATATCCCCACTCTGGTTGCCTGTTCCATCCCAGCATGTGTAGATCGTTTGACCTCCTAGGTCACTGGCCATTGTGGTTGTATCAGTTTACAGCCCCACCAACAATATAAATAGATTCCTTTTTTTGCCACAACCTTACAGCATCAATTGCTGTTTGACTTCTTGGTATGCACCATTCTCACTGGGGTAAAATGACACCTTAGTGATGTTTTGATTTACACTTCTAATGGCTAAGATGTTGAACATCCTTTCATGTATTTGCTAGCCATCTGAACTTCTTTATCTGAGAACTGTCTATTCATTTCAGCTGCCCATTTTTTAATCAGATGTTTGATTTTGAGGGGTCTATTTTTCTTCAGTTCCTTGTATCTCCTAGTTGTTAGCCTCCTGTTTGAGATATAGGTGGTTAAAAAAAAATTTTCCCATTCTGTCAGCTCTCCCTTTACACTATTGTTAGTTTCCTTTGCTGTGCAGAAACTTTTAAATTTCATATAATCCCATTTATTGATTGTGGAGGCCATTTCTTTTGCATCATGTGTCCTACTTAGAAAGTCCTTGCTCATTCCTACATCTTCTAGAGTTTTGCCTATTTTGTCATCTAGAAGGTTCAGTGTTTCCATCTTAATAGCTAGGTCTTTGATCCACTTTGATTTGGTTTTGGTACATGTGGTAGGTGTGTGTCTAGATTCATTCTTCTGCATGTGGATAACCAGTTTTCCTGGCACTATTTGATGAACATGCTGTCCTTTGAAAAAGGCTTTATTTTGGTTCATCATTCTTCATGATTGAAGACCCACATGTGATGTTGATCTTCCTAATAGCTGTGTCCTGAGGCAGTACAGGGAATCACATGGAACTAGGCAGGAAGCTCAAATGTGGTCGTCCTCTATTCTCTTTCTGTTTTCTATACAGTCACCAAGATCAATTACCTGGTTCTGCACTGATGACTTTATATCTGATCTAGCCACCTACCAAAGGACACATGTTTAAACACTCTTGTCTAACTGGATTAAGTGTCCACCCTCTTAATACTTCACCATGGGGGTTAGATTTCAACACATGAACCATTGGTAACCAAGTAGCCCCACTTTTGGCTGCTCCTACTATTCATGCTCAAAATGTCCTCTTTTCTTGGGTGCCTCAGTTCTCTCAATTGACTGTCAGAGGTTGAATATACAAAAATAAATTTGCCATAGTCTTGAAGATTACCTTCTAGTATGAGACACAGTCAATAAATAAAAAAGTTACAGTACCACTTTATTGAAAAAAAAACTTTTCACTTTCAGAATTTATAGCCAAGCTGGTGGATTTTGGCCTCATTGTTTAGATGTCCACATGAAATTCTATGTACTAGACAGCTTTATTTTTTCACTGTTTTCCCCCCAACAATGGCTAGGCTTGAATGCTGTGATAAAGCTTCCCCATCCATAAGACTATCAACTTGAATAAGCATGGACTATGAAGAAAGGCTGTCAACTTGAGGCAGTTAGGAAACACACCCAGAATAGAGTTTATAGGTGTGTGTGAGTGACTTGTGGTCCAGCGAATGAGGGAACAATAGCCACTCTGGATGTGGAAGGCCCAACTGGGAACTTGAAGTGTATAAAAGGAAGGAAGAAGAAAGATTGTTACAGCTTTTTCTTCTGGGAAAGCTCTCACCTTCATGAGTATATACCTACACACCATAGATCTTCAGCACAGATTCACTCCAGTCTTGACTTGTGCCTGTCTACCTGTCACCATTTGTTCTTCGAGAATTGAGATCCACAGCAGATTGTCACTGACTGTCCCGGATGGGTGCCCTACCTTGCTGCTGAGCAGCCTTTGGACCTTCCAGCTCTTGCATGTGCAGGCCGTCATCTTGGACTACCTCTCTCCTCAGACTCGTAAGGCCTCCAAATAGATTCCTTTTTCTTATAATTTCTGTTAATTCTGCCTCTTATAGAACCCAAACTAATATAGTTGCTTTATAAAGATATCCAAATACTTACTTTGAGTATGTATATTTAAAAATAAGCCAGACCCAGTGGCCCTGGCCTATAATTTCAGGATGCTGGGAGACTGAGAAAGCACGATCAGAAGTTTGAGTTCAGCCTAGGCAATTTAATGATTTAGCAAGACCTTGTCTCAAAATAAAATAATAAAAATGGGTGGTGGATGTAACTCCATATGAAAGCCCTGGGCTTTATCCCCAATAGCAATAAATAAAAAAATCAATACACAAATGTATTGAAAAACTGTGTTGTAGGGATTAAGATCAAATCCTACAAGCAACATCTACTATTTAGAAGATTTAATTCTTCCGTATTACTTTATAAACCTGATTGTTACATTAATGCAATTATGGTTTTGTTTTAGCTTTTCACTTGATGTCATTTTGAATAGGATCTTCACCCTAAGTGGCAGACTAATATTCTTTTGTTTTGTGCAAACATGGTCTTGACCTGTTGGGTGCTCGGGTCTTTTCCAGTATTATAGACAATGCTGGCTTCTTTGTCTACTAATGGCAGTGGAAAGGGTACAATGTATCTATTGTCAAATTTTGACACTGTGTTAAAGCTCATTTTAGACGAGTGTCTTTCAGTACCTAAAGTCCCACCTTCTCTATTGTATAAATAAAATCTACAGAAGTTGATCAGAGGCTCTCAAAAGACACAATGAAGGATTCTGTTCAAATGAAACTCAGGGGCACTATTGAATCTTAGCTACTAACTTTTGCATTTCTCTTGGCGAAACTTTTTTTTTTGGAGACACGATCTCGTTCTGTAGCCTAGTGAGTCCTGAACTCAGGATGTAGCCCAAGCTATCCTTGGACTCACAACAATCCTCCTGCCTCAGCCTCCCAAGTGCTGGGATTACAGGAAGAAACATTTTTATATAAATGCTCTATTAATCATTGCCAGGGGATGTGTGTGCATTTTTTAAACAATGGAATAAAATTAGGAAAGGTGGTTTACTTTAAGCCAATAGAAACTCAGGTACTGACTCATTCTATACTCTACTGCATATATATACACATTTTGAGACAGGGTCTTGCTCTGTAGCCCAGACTGGTCCTGCAGCACGATGGTCTTGAACTCACAGCAATACTCCCATCTCAGCCTCCTAAGTGCCAGGATTAGCAGGTTTGTGCCCCCACGCCCGGCTTATGTCATGCTAGGGAATCGAACTCAGGTACTTAGTGCTTGACTTAGTGCTTGCTAGGCAAGCGCTTTAACCACTGAGCCATTCCTCCAGCCCCTCTACTGCAGCTTTTAAAATCAACATTTAAATAACTTAAGTGTGCTATTACTTAAGGATCAAATGATCAAAAGGTTCAGGGTTTTTCAAGTGAAAAAGCCATGACATTTATTGACTTCTTTTTTTTTTACAAGATGCTTCATAATAACTCAGTGTCTAACTTTCTGAAAACATTTTACAAAGTAGAGACTACAATTATTTCCATCTTCCAGATGAGAAAACTGAGGCCCAGCGGGAATATGTAACTTGCCTAAGTCCACAGACCAAGAAAGGGGAGGAGGCAATTCACTGGTACTTAGTTCACTACCTCTCTGAATTTTAATTTTTTAAATACCACTTTAAAAAGATGATGTTGCCATGGGGCTTGGGCATCAGTTCAATTCACAGGGTGTGTATTTAGGACCTAGCAATGTTTGCCCCACAGCTATGAATAGGATGCCTGAAGGAGGTGATAAGGGAGCCAGGCCTCTTAGGATAGGCATATAATCCCAGAACCCTGTGAGGCTGAGGCAGGAGGATCTCAAGTCGTCGCCCCCGCCCCCACCCAGCCTAGGCAACTTAGAGACTTAATTGAGACCTTGTCTCAAAAATCAAAACTAAAAAATAGGCTGGGGATGTAGCTCAGTGCGAAGGCCCTAGTACCTTTGGATCCCTAGTACCACAGAGTAAATAAATAAAAGAGGTAATAATGGGGTGGTAGATATGGCATCTGCCTTTGGGAGCTCAGTGTCCATTACAGACATCTGTGCACATGGAAGCAAGCAACCCAACTAGCAAACGGAGTGACCTGGTCGTTAATAGTAAGCAGGGTAGAGCTGGGCATATGGGTCTGGAGAGGAACGCATGATTAGCCCACCTCTCATGACACGAAGGGACTAGGGTTTAGAAGCCCCATGTTATAGACTTGGAAGCTGTGATAAAGCTTCCCCGTCCATAAGAGCATCAATTTGAATTAGTGACTAAAGCCAAGCTGTACACATTTCATTTCTCCTGCGTGCACAGGGAATAGCACGGACCCAGGGTTTGAGTTGGGAAGTACCAGGTGTGAACCTGCCTTCAACTGGCTCCTATCTCCTCTCCCACTCACTGTCAATTTGCGGGAAAGGTTGATGAGGTGGCAGCTCGAGGACAGGAGCTTGCTGACACCCTTGTCCACCCCAGCTCCTTCTGAATTAGACTGGAACTCACACCCCTGTGAACCGGTGGATGTGCTGACTTCTGGGTGCCGGAGATGTGATTACATCACATTAAGACTTTGGGCTGTATGTGAGCACAGCAACAAGAAAAAGAGTGTCTTGTCCAAGGATACATATCAGGCCAGAAATAGAAGTCGGAGCTCTGGCCTGCCGGTCTGGGACTGTGCTGCCTGCTTGTGGGGACGGCCTCCAATTGAACGTTCTGCATGACTCACAGACTTAGCCGGTGCAGCGTGGGGAGGCAGCTCAGGGGCCCCGCTTCGCTTCGTAACCCTCGGTAGCAGGGTTGAGGGGAAGAGAAGTTTTTTGTTCATGATCTCATTCCACTCTGAATGTGTCCAGACGCCCAAATATTTGATTTGAGCCTGGTTGCTAAGAGACCTCCCACTGGGACCCAGCTGCCTGCGGGCAGGAGGGCGGTATTGGCATCACTTCAGATTTCTGTCAATTTATTTTGAAACCAGAAAAACCTGGAACTGCGGCCTCCTCGAGGCAGCCATGGGGAGGGGAGAGATCTGAGTCAGCAACCGCAGAGGAAAACCCCCGCTGACCTTCTGCGAGGAGGGTTGGGGATAGAGTCATGACGCTGTGAGTGTTTACTTAACGTGAAATGTGCTGGTAAGGTAACGCACAAGGAGCCGCGCAGCTTTCACTTGGAAGTGCAGGTGACATCCAGGGATCCCAGAGCAACGCCAGCCAGAGTTCTGTGTTATCCCTGAGCCCAGGGAAGGCTGCCTGGATTCACAACACACACCCTGAGCCTTGGGTTTTCATTGCCTGATGATTTAAAGCCCTCAGGGGTAGGATGGGAGCAATGCTGTTGAGGGGTCAGCCCATGGGGAGATTGGGAAACTCCCTTCAGGCCTCTGCCTCATTTCTGAACAGGAGGGAGATAACGGATGCAATAGGCTTTGCACCTGTGTCATTACCCATAGAGGTTCTAGAGCTGACCCCCCCCCCCCCCCGCCCCGCCTGCCACTTCCTCTGGGTAGGCAGGCCCTGCTCAGCGTGTTCCCACACAGTGTCAGAGCAGAAGTTACCCAGGACTGAACCTTTTTCAGGGTGTTGTGATATTGAACTTAGCTTTAGCACTTATTTATACCTTGCTTTCCATCCAAAGCTTTTGTATAAGTTAGGAGTCAGGGTTCTTCTAAGAAACAGAATCAACAGGATTAGAGAGAAGAAAGAGAGAGAGAGAGAGATTTATGATTTATTATTACAAGGAATTGGCTCATGTGATTATGGAGGCTGAGAAGTCCCATAATCTGCTGATTTTGAACTGGAGCCTGTGAACTGGGGGTATAATTCAAGTTTAAATCTAAAAGCTTAAGAGCCAAGAAAGTGAATGATACAATCCCATTCAGAGGGCAGAAAAAGATCAATGTCCCAGCTCAAGAGATCACATGGGAAGGGGAAAGGAGGCAAATTCCTCCTTCCTCTGCCGTTTGTTCTGTCTAGGTCCTTGTGGATTGTGTAATGTCCACTCTGAGGAGAGCAATCTACTTTATTGAACCCACAGATTCAAATGCTAATTACATCTGAAACATCTCACAGACACCTAGAAATAACGTTTAACCTGGGCACCTTGTGGCCGAGTCAAGTTGGCGTCAAAATGAAACATCACAGCTCCTTTTCCATGACTTCCTGACATGCTGCATGGCAGTTGCGTTCAGGTTGGACCATATTGTAGGCTCCATTCTTTTCTGAGCAGCTGTGTGACCCTAGCCAGGGTCTGATGACTCCTCATCTGTCATCTGAAAGAACTGTTTGCTTGGTTTCAAAAGAGCAAGTCATAGTTTGGTGATTGGGGGAAAAACAAACCAACAACGAATAGGAAGTAGCTCGACATTAAATATGTAAATAGGAGCCCACAGGGCTCTGCGCAGTGTGGGTGCGCAGCAGCCAGTGATAAGGTGTTGTGGGTTTGCTTTGAGAAGCTCCGTCCAAGCTTGGTTGACTTAAGAAGATAAAGTAGGAAGTGCGTATGCAGTTTCGCGGCCAGAGGACTACCGCAGAGCAGCAGTCCCAACGCAATGTAGAAAGTAACGAAGAGCCCCCCTGCTGGGTCTGGTGGTTCCAGAAGGCATCAAATTAGCAGTGATATAATTTCCATCCTATAAACCAGGGAAAAGACACTTTCCAAAAGTGAAACCAAGGGTGTATGTTTTTCAATGAAACAAGTTTTTGGGGTGAATTTGTGTGCTGAGAAAATTTTTAAGAAGTATCAAGATATGTTGCCCAATCCTCCTCTTCTTGGTTAAATATACCGCGTCATCTGAGATACCCACGGCTTCTTTCCATGCAAGAAGCTGTGATGTCACAAGTGCTGCATTATGACATCATACAGCAACTCTGTGGTGCCAGACCAAGAGCCAGTCTCTTGCATTGAATGCAAATATCCTTGCTAATGAGGAACGCTGGCAGGGAGAAGGCGGAGGCCACTCCAAATAGGATAAATGCGGCAGACTGAGGGCCAAATTCTGCATAGAGATCTTGAATATTCCACAGGCTATTCAGCCAAAGCCTGTCTCTTAGTTTTTCAGTAATGATAGATGACAAAGCCCAGGGTAAAAATAAACCCACTTCCAGTGTTGTTTCTGGCTCATTCAGCAGGAAATAGCAACAGTAACCTTCAGGGGACTTGGGAGGCTTCTGAGATTTGGAAGCCTGGGGCTCTACAGAGAGGAGGATGGGGAAAGCAAAAAGGGTTGCAGAGCATTTGGGTTCAAGTTCCTCTCTGCTCCCTTTGTTCTGTTCCTATTACGTTTAATTAGGAAAAAGACTCTTGTGTTGGATGGTCATTTAAGTAACTCTCCACTGTGTTGGTCTAGGGTCCCAGGAGCATTGGGCGGAGCACCTGCATCACCAGGAATGTAGTAAGCACAGAGTAATCCACAGTGCACTTGACAGGTAACTTCCGTGATGCCTTAAGCAGTGCTCCCTGGAAAAGGCGTCCCACCAGAATGCTGCTAGGCCTTAGCAGCCTTGCTGCCTTGGGATATTCTAGGTGGATGTTGTCTTCTCACCTTTCTTGTGTTTTTAGAAGCTCTTGGAGATAAAACCACTGCCCTACTTTGGCACTTTGTCAACCTGAACGAGAATTTCTTTCTTCCTGTTCTTCCTCTGCCCTCCTCCTCCTCCTTCTCCTCCTCCTCCTCCTCCTCCTCCTCTTCTTCTTCTTCTTCTCCTCCT